>JADLZN010004996.1:0-17886 GCA_018155175.1 Sinocyclocheilus anophthalmus
GGCATGTTAGGAAGGATGGTATTTATAGCAGTGTTCAATGTGTGTTTAACTGAATGATGTTTACTAACCACTAGTTGTATATTACTGCCACATGGACATCACTCATCTCTGACTGAGAATACTTCCTGATTTTAACATTGAAACATGCATTTTCTGTGAAGCAGCTTTGAAACAATGTATTGTGAAAAGCACTATGCAAATAAACTTGAATTGAATTATGCAGTGTGAGAAAAAGCAAATATTTTCATAAATGGAATTCGTGTAAGGCTACGGCAAAGTCTTCTTATGACTGCAAGCATTTTGTGCGTGTATATGCATATGCCTACAGGCAAATACAAATGCTAGTAATAGACAATTCTTGGTGGAATTATCTCTCTCAATCCACTGCCTGCTGCTTCCGATTGCAGCTGTGGGAATAAAGCTGCCTGTAACTGCTGTTGTAGGATCTTCTACACTAAGCAGAGCTACAATGGAAATGGAAAAAGTTGACTGCATACACAATGAAAAAGTTTTAAAGGGATAGTTCACCCAAATATGAAAATTACCCCATGATTTACTCACCCTCAAGCCATCCTAGGTGTATATGACTTTATTCTTTCAGACGATAACAATCGGAGTTATATTAAAAAATGTCCCGACTCTTCCAAGCTTTATAATGGCAGTGAATGGGGGTTGAGATTTTGAAGCCCAATAAAGTGCATCCATCCATCATAAAAAGTACTCCACACGGCTCTGGGCAGTTAATAAAATTCCTTCTGAAGCAAAGCGATGCATTTGTGAATGAGAGAGTGGTGTTCCAGCAGATGATGTAGGACGTAGGCGTAGCATAAGCTCAGTGAGAATATGCTAGTCTTGCGAGAACCAAGTTTTGTTTACAGCAAAGGAAAACCAGTCTGCTCTTGGCTTATATCGAAATACCCCGAAATTTTTCTGTACAAATGCTCATTTTGTACTTCTAACTTGTGACCGGTGTTTTTTATTTTGCTGTCTCCTCTGTGCTTATGCATTCGTCACTTCTCACCAGAGCTTATCCTACGCCTACATCATCCTCTGGAACATCACTCTCTTGTGAACACGCGTATGACAGTTAACGGAAGCAAGATATTACTGTTTATAAAGTTTTAATATGGATATTTTTCTTACAAAATGCATCGATTAGCTACAGGAGGCCTTTGTTCAACCCCCGGAGCCATGTGAGACACTTTTATGATTGATGGATGCACTTTATTGGGCTTTAAAATCTCGACCCCACATTCACTGCCATTACAAAGCATTTTTTAATAATACATCTAGGATGGCTTGAAGGTGAGTAAATTATGGAGTAATTTTCATTTTGGGGTGAAATATCCCTTTAACTTGTGAAATAATTTTAAAATGTAAAAAAAAAAAAGGTAATGTTGAGGAATAAAATTGTATTATGATTAATATTGTGCAAAAGAAAAAATAGTATGCTGTCAAACGATTATCGCATCCAAAAAAACGTTTTCTTTACATAATATACAGGTCTTGTGTGTGTATGTGTATATTTATTATTTATTATAAATACACACACATACAGTATATTTTTGAAAATATTTACATATATATACACATTTATATATTTATATTCTTATATTTTATATTTAAATAACTTTAACATATAAACATAACATATTTTTCTTAAATATATACATGCTTGTGTTTGTATTTATATATACATAATACATTTACACAGTATACACACATATATTATGTAAATAAAAACCTTTATTTTGGATGCGATTAAATAGTTTGACAGCACTAAAAAATGGTTTTAGTGATATCCTTATCCCATTTAAATCATTGTGGCAACCACCTTCCTCATCACCTTCACTGAAATCATTTTTCCAGAATCCAGAATGTCACGTAGGCCCTGTTGACCCATAATCACATATAAGGCCAGGTAAAAACACTGGACTTCAACGAAACACAAGAACACCACTGAAATTGAAATGAAATAATTATAAAGCCATTTACATTATAATTACATAATTCTAAAACAATAAAAATTTATTCACTAAAGTAATATTTATTACAGTACAATAATTAATTAATAAAATATGGCATGAGTAGTAGCCCTGTTGGTATGTGATCGAATCCTATAATGAAAAATAATTTCTGTGTTGTGTTGTGAATGGTGTTCAGTAGAAAGCATGACCTGTAACTTGATGTTTTTCATAGAATGTCTCTAGGGGATATGAAATCTATTTTAAACATGTCTTCGGATGAAAAACATCTCCGCCTCCTACACTTCATAGCTTTACCCTGCAGCCGTTTCTTGACCATAACTGGTGGGCTGTTTTCCAAACTTTCCAAAACGTGCTTCTTCTTCTTCTTGTTGTTAGTTTTATGGCGGATTGCAACCATGACTTATCAAGTGCATACCGCCCCCTACTGTATCGGAGTATGCAGCATGGATTATATCTCAATGAATGCCTTTACTTATAATAATAATAATAATAATTAATAATAAAAAAAAACATACTAATAAATATTCAAAAAGTGCTTAGTGTAGCTTCGAATCTTTAGCGAATAATTTGTTTTCAAACATGTTCGGCAGCAAGTTATCAAATGCCTACAGCACGTGATTTCAGTAAACGAGGCTTCGACATGCTACGAAATGTCAATGGTTCGCCGCTACAGGGCGATGATCTTCGTGAACTCATGAACCAGTGACTATATAGCCTACCTAATCTCGGATAAATGTTGTAAATTTGAAGACGTTTAAGTGACACGTTTGTATGGAAGCCTGTTTCTGCCACTGAATAAAATAAAATGAAAAAAGGTAATTGCGACTTTTTATGTTTCTCAATTGTGAGAAATGAAGTCAGAATTCCGAGATATAAACTGGCAATTCAATTTTTTTTTTTCAGAATTGCATGATATAAACTCCCAATTGCGAGTTGCGAGTCAGAATTGCGAGATAAAGAGTTACAATTACATTTTTTTTTTTTTATTTAGTGGCGGAAACAGGCTTCCATAATTTGTTTAATAAAAAGAAAGATTATCCAAGCCCTCCATTAAATAAATAAAACAAGCCCTGTAAATTAATAACACGCATTATACAGACACTTCATATTTAATGGCATTTGATGATGATTTGTTGATTGGATGATTGCATTTACAGCATTTGTACCAGCAGGCGTCATCATTTTGGGCATTTCGAAAAATTTATTTTGAATAAAAAAACGAAAAATCAAAGCAATTGGTTCACTTGATTAAAAGATGTGAAAAGCGTTGTTTCTGCCGTCACTAACTGTGGTGCTCTATCCACTGCATGTTTAACCCAAGAGAGGCCTGTAACTTAAATGTGTGTCACTTTAAGGTATTTTACTTGTACAAAACAATCCATTATGCTGCTTAATGTAGCAGTTATTTCTTATCATTTTGTTGTATTGTTGTAATTATAAACACACTGGTTTGTAGCGCAGTTTGAATTAGTGTGTAATGCACTTCTAGTTATTTAGCTATATATATAGTGTGAATTGGAAGACTGCAGTCAGATTCACAGAACATAGCTTATTGTGTTGCAAAATGAGGCACAATCGCCAGCTGTGTTTAACTGGACTGTGAACGTGGAGGCTGTATCAGAAAATTATCCTTATAAGAGCATCTTTTCAAACCCTAACATTTATTTCTGAATTCATCTAAAACTGCTTCAAATTCTCAAGTCGTTTTCAGTAGCGACAACCTTACATCTCAGTGAATGTCAATCTAGTCCTTTTTCTTCTCTTTCTGAACATTTTCTGATGATAGAAGTCTTTGCTTGTTAAATGAAGGGACTGTATTTGCCATCGAGCCAGCATGTGTAGTGTTATATTGAACTGGTCTTCTAAACGGAAGCATCATGAGTTTGGCAGGAACATCTTCATATCGATCATTTCTTACAGGACAACAGTATTTTCCAACAACCTCAGGCTAAAGATAAAAGCTTTGGCTGTCATTAGTGAGCTGGCATACTTTTTTACCTATAAATGCTTTACTGTTTCAGTGTGTATAAAGTACCTTAAAGCTCATACTCAGTAAAAGTGTAGATATCTTAACAGAAAATGACTTTTGTAGAAGTTGAAGTCACTTTTTAGAATATTACTTGAGTAAAAGTCTTTAAGTATGTGATATTTATTGTACTTAAGTACGAAAAGTATTTTTAAAATCTTAAACGTGCTTAAGTATTGAAAGTAAAAGTACAATTAAATGCAAAATGGAAAAGGAGCAAATATTTAAAAAATGTTTATATACAGTTTGAGCAGGAAGATTGTGTTCAGTTTGAACTCTTTCTTCCATTTTGTATTTTTTGGTAAGAATAAGAAGCACTTCATCTGGTACTTAGAGTCTTTCATTCCAACATATGAAAACATTTCTGGAATCTGCATCTAAAGTGGCAATTATATGTATTCACACAGTTTAATGTATTTCAGAGGGGACATGGATGCATTTAACCTGCAGTTACAGATGGATAAATAATGCTTTGTTTTTAACATAAAACGCTGAATACTGATATTTGAAATTATTTAAAACATGAACAAAATAGTCGAAATGTTGAAATTACAAACCGCCAGTAGGTGGCAGCAAGTGACTGTTAATGAGTGATTCATTGGAGTCACCGATTCCATTCAAACGCTGATTCAAAGCATTTGACGGTTAATGAGTCACTGAATCATTTATTCAATCGATTCGTTCAAAAAGCTGATTCATTCAATAAGTAAACACCGTCCATTACGCAAAACAGTGCTGTGATCTTTGTGTTTATCGCCTAGATGAATGCTAAATTTAAACAGGAGCTACTGTTTGTGAGTAATACAGCTGTCATATATCGAGTCAAATCTACATACAAACTGTGTCGGCCTGAGGTTTTTTGCAGTATAATGCATGCATGTCATTTCTAGTTTCTAATCACGGCTACTGTTGTGAAGTTACTGGTTGTGCAACTATGTAGACTTACAAAAAAAGGGGACAATAAACTGAGAGGCGCCTTAGTTTAGCAACTTCCCAGATTTAGATAAACATTCAGCATTTTTGTTACTAATCTTAACCATTAGACTGCAATCGCAGATTTGTAAGAAACAGCTGCACTTCACAAGCAGAACCCAACCCTCAGCTCCTTTGAGAACACTAACAATAAGTTCAGTCAGAGCTGTGTAATGGCAGATATTCACACAGATGCTGTACTATATTTGAGATACACTCGTATTTAAGAAACAGATTCTGAATGTCTGCATGCTGTGGACATTTACAGTGTTTCTCGATTGCTTAAACACATTTCTTGAAACTATGCCTCGTATTCTCAAAACAGTTAACACAAATCCATAACGTCTCACCCAATTCCCCAAACATCCTATTTTCAGGTCAAAATGAAGCTCTACACTCAAAACCATTCGCTCTTGCTGAAAAAACAAACTTTTCCCTCAGACATCACACACAAGCTTTCAAAAACACACACACACTACAACATAGTATTACACACTGGTGCAATAAATTCAAAACAATATATCCAAACCTGGTAAGTTATGTTGCTTGTGGTTCTCCCCCTCAAAACCTTTTCACATGAACACAAAAGAACAACCAAATGTTACATTGGCACATTTTTATTCCTCTCATGTACCACACGCACACTCGTAAAAAAAAAAAAAAAAAAAGCCCTCCCCGTCTTGTTCTGGGTCCGCCATAGAATCTCGTCCACATCTCAGGCTATATTGGCCCTAGCCAGGCAGCGAGTGTAAAATCCTCTTGCATGCCTGATCCTCCCCTGGCATGCATTTACTGATATGTCTAGGCAGGCTTCTTCCATGGCCTGGAGGAGGTGAGCACGGATATAAGGTTCTCGGTTATACACTTTCCACCGCCATGCCGAAAAAACTCCTCTATTTGGTTTAGAAAGGGAGAGTATGCAGGCAGAAATATGTTAGAAAACCTTGGGTTATTGGTAAATCAGTCACGAACCAGAGCAGCGCGATGGATGCTGACATTATCCCAAACAACAATGTAACGATGCTGCTCTGGCTGTGCTGGTTCCCTGAGGCCCAGCTGGAGCATATGCTCTCTTAGACCGTCAAGGAGAGCAAGGAGGAGCATAGTGTTATAGGTTCCTAGAATGGCATGACAGTGGAGTACCCCTCGTTGTCTGATGGCTGCACACATAGTGACATTTCCTCCACGCTGACCAGGGACATTTACAATAGCCCGGTGGCCAATTATGTTCCTCCCCCTTCTCCTTCTTTTGTTCAGGTTGAAACCAGCCTCATCCACAAAGATAATTTCATGGAGAACAGGCCGGCCTTCAATCTCAAATATTCTCTGCAAAACACATGAAACACAGTAGAGTAAATCCCTGCCCTGAAGCACACGTCTTCCTTTTAAGGATTATGGAGGCCACTGTGCTCTTAGGAACCGTAAGTGCAGCAGAACTTTTTTTGTAACCTTGGCCAGATCTGTGCCTTGCCACATTTCTGTCTCTGAGCTCTTCAGGCAGTTCCTTTTACCTCATGATTCTCATTTTCTCTTACATGCACTGTGAGCTGTAAGGTCTTTTATAGACAGGTGTGTGGCTTTCCTAAGCAAGTCAAATCAGTATAATCAAACACAGCTGGACACAAATGAAGGTGTAGAACCATCTCAAGGATGGTCAGAAGAAATGGGCAGCACCTGAGTTAAATATATGAGTGCTCCCAGCAAAGGGTCCTGAATACTTAGGACCATGTGATGATTTCAGTTTTTTTTTTTTTTTATAAATCTGCAAAAATGTCAACAATTCTGTGTTTTTTCTGTCAATATGGTGTGCTGTGCGTACATTAATGAGGAAAAAAAAAAACTTAAATGATTTTAGCAAATGGCTGCAAAAAAACAAAGAGTGAAAAATTTAAGGGAGTCTGAATACTTTCCATACCCACTGTATATATACTGTATATATATATTATATATATATAATATATATATATATATCTAATATCAGATACTTTTTTTTTTTTTGGGGGGGGGGTGCAAATATATGGGTGTGTTGAATTACCCTAATGGCATATTTTTAAACTGACATTTTTGTTTGTCGTGTGTTTTGGTTTATTATTTCTTAATATGGCAAACATCGGTCCGGTTGCTGCAATGTCAACTGCTCTGCATCCAGCTTACAAATAAAGACATATATTACAACTTTTTTTACATACACTAATTGCTGTTGTTGATCTTTTTATTATTTTATATCATTCTTATTTTGTTTGTTGTTATTATTTACCCTGATAATATACTAATAATACTAATAATAATATTACAATAACAACCAATTTTACAAAAATACACTCACTTTTTACAACAAAAATATATACTTTAAACCAACGTACCTATCATACATTTATCTATCCTCATCCATCCATCGTTATCAGAAGCTATTAGACAGATGCATGCCATATGTTTTCATTGTGATTGTAGACTGTACAATTTAGTTTGGATGTGTTTTGTGAATTGTTGATGAAGAATAACATTTAATCTTGGCAGAAAATACTTCTCATTCAGCCAGTTTATCAGGCAGCAGGCTTGTGCAAGAATGACAAAATAAAAAAAGCATCAATTACACACCAAATGCACATCCTTTTCTCTTCATTTTTGCATTAGTCTAAAAACCAAGCTCTGTTTGTCAGCAAATGGGGGGGGGGAAAAAAAAAAAAAAAAAAAAATACAAATAAATGTGAAATTGCTGACACCTCATTTTATTCCTACCAAAATCACTTAACACATACATCACATTGTAATTATTACTTCCGAACTCATAAGTAGGGACTTCCCACCATGATTTGAGAACAGAATAAATTCTTATTCATATAATTTTATTGCACACCAGAAGAATGTACTTCACCAGAGGGAAATTACACACTTTTGATTATGTAGTAAGACAGTGAGCCAACATTAAGACAAACTACTATCATAAAATTGTGTCTTAATACCAAAGACAAAATCCTTGTTGCAAGTGTCAAGTGATAGCATGTTAGCATTAGCATCTTGCTACAAGTAATATTATATATGTGTGTATAGATAGATAGATAGATAGTTGATGTCACATCATGCTTTGCACTGAATTGTGCTTTAAGATGGCCATGTCTGATTGACCTTCTCACAAGTGCCCATTGTGTAAAAACACTCGTAAGTTTGTGTGTGTTTAAGTGTTCAAATCAACAGTGCAAGTGTGTGACTATGTCAACGTTCTATTTCGAGCCTGATCCCCTATGATACATAGCAAACAACAAACTCTGTAGCAGGCGACTTTACCAAAGGGAATGACTTGTTTTGAAGAGGCTTTTAAGAAGAGAGAGGGAATTGATTTCAGAAGAACAGCACCTCTTCAGTTCTGTTTTCTTTACAAATATCTTAGGTTGTGGATTTGTGGCAAACAAGCAGTTGACAGAACCGCAAATGGAAAAGATTGTCCATTTCAACAGCTGCCATACACACAACCGTCTCACAGTATAAAGGCAGACATATATGACAGAAAACATGCTTTCTGGGTCACCATTAATATCAATGTGAATAATACTACAAAACTAAAAGATTTCACCTAGGAACAGAATACTTTTAGTGTTTCATTTCCAATCACTGCAATGTCAAATAATGCAAAAAGCTAGAAAATATGATTTAATTTTGTGCATTTGGAAAACAAAATGCTAAGACTTAGCAAGACAAAGGAGTTCGCCATTTTATTAAAAAGTAAAAAAAAAAAAATAATAATATATATATGATATTCCGATTCTGAAATATGTTTAAGTAAATCTATTTGGCAGTTTAAACACTTTTATGTCGACCGCGTTAGTTGATCTATACCGGGTGATGGGCGCCGCCATGTTAGTTTGCGCTGCATCCGAGATGTGGGATTTACAACACGCAAATTCAACCTCTCCCCCCGAAACACGTTAAAGTAGGTCTCCGGTAAACTGGGAGAAGAGCATAGTAAACTTTATAGTTACCTACACAATGTGTATATGATATCAATAAAACAGGTTGTTAGATTATATTTGTAAGGATCATTATTGTCGTTTCAATAGACATCAGCGTGCATTTTACAAAGTGTAAATGTATGGTTTTGCTAGTACTTGTGTGTAAGTGTCTGAAACCTAAAATAAGCATTATATGGTTGAAAACACTGAATATTTGTGATAATATGACAAGCGATCACCGCATCCGATCTGGCTACGCGCGAAAGCGGATTTAAATTCAGCAGTTTATGACGTGACGCACTGAAAGTTCTAATCACACGGTGTGATCGTATGCTTCAGGGACCAGCCAAGACTGATCACACTGGTGTGATCGTACGCGTTAAAGGGTTAAGCGGTGTTTACCCACTAAGCGACCCTCAAACATGTCATGGGAGACAACAATAGTGGTCACATAGACTTTTAGCATTGAGGGAGCTGCCCGCATCTAGGCGTTCCTGCAGGAAGGTCAAAATAGCAGGGATATCGCAACTCACCGGGTCCTCGTGTCTGCTGACACACCCATTCACAAACACTTTCCACTTCAAAGTACATAGGCGCCTCATCGAAGGGGCTCTAGCCTCTGTTATCGTATGCAGCACGTGCTGTGAAATGGTCAGCTGGTTCACTCCACGCTGACTTGGCATACATGCAGGTCCCACAGCTCTGGTTTGGGGTGCCAGATGGTGTGGCACTATTTTGATGCATATTTCCACCGCTTGGGCCAGGGGCCTGACAGCATGTCCCCTTCCAAGGGGGTGGTTTTTAGCAAGAAGAATAACAGGCAGTAGGCATTCTCCTCTGAATCGAAGAGCTCGGTTTCCACTTCGCCAAAGAGGCTCCATATCATCTTCACTGTTTGAGGATGTAGTCTCCACTCTAAGTGTATAATGCCCTCCCAGGACGGCATGTCCATGCCACAATTCAAACTGTCCAGTACAGTCACTGCTTGAATCGAGAGGAGCGTTTGACCCACCAAAACGAGCAGGCGCCGTGCCAAGCTTTGCAGGCGAACTTTTTCCTGGTGACTTATGTACGCCACCACCATTGTATGTTCCTGCAGACCTAAGCTAACAGCTTCATTTTCCTGGCAGTTTATATGCTGGCATTTCTGGTTGCTCATCCACATACCAAAGTTGGTCTCCTCGCAGAGGGCTCCCATCCTGACAGTGACGGTCCGTGTATCCACTATTCGACTGACACTCTGCCCATAGTGGCGCCCTGTTTGAACATAACAATGCTGAACCAAGGTGTCAGTGCTTTGAGACATGAGCGCGCTATGAGAAGGTGCTCTGTCCCTGCTCTCCACGCTTGCCGTGGGACACGACTCTATCACCACAGTGTCAGTGGCCTGATATGTAGCAAGCCCCCGTGGAAGACAGAGGCTGCAGCTGCCATCAGTCCTAGCAATTTCTGAAACATTTTCAGGGGACCACTCTCTCCTAAATACAAAAATGTTCATAACTGTTTGAATAATCTGAATATTCATCTTTGTGGCCTCTTGTGATTATTTTGCAAAGCACATAATAGAATAATTGAAAGGAATAATAATATAACAATTAATATATATATATCATATATATATATATAAGATATATATATATATATTATCTATGCCCTGGCCCTTGGCTTGTTATTGTTGGCAGAATTCGGCCCTCAGCGAAACTAATTGAGGAACCCAGTTTAGATGCTGAAAATACGTAAGTTTTGTACGTTTTAGTGCCTGTAAAAACGTAAGTATGGATGTTTTATAAACCACATTTTACATAATACATACGCTTTCATGAATCACGTATGTACATATCTTTTCAATTACCTGTCAATATTTAGTCAATTAATTTTATTTAGATATTTTAAAAAACCAAAGAGGAGTGAAACAAGAGAACAAGTATTTATTGCAGAGACATGTCTTCACAGACAAATCTGAAGATCCACATCATCAGCACCACAAATGTTTATATTCATTGTTCTTCACATTTTATTTTAAATGAAAACCCTCCACCGCCATAATTAACCTCATCGCTAGACAAATAACGACAAAACGAGGACCCAATCACACAGCAGTCTCTCATCGGCACACAACATTCTTTTCTTCAGCTTTTGCATTTTCCAGGGATTTCTGTGTTAGCATTAATATGATCTTTCTGAAGGTTTTCATAATCCATGTCCTGATTACACTTCATAAACACACTGTGTGGCTATTTAATAAAATGAAAAATGTGTGAGTGGAACCGCGCTCATGAATATTCGTGTGGGTTAAATCTTATTTATTCACTCTGCCTGCACAACATCACAATAAAAGTGGAGTAAATAAACATACAATTAATACAGAAGCAAAAAAGACTGCCTATATTACAAATCTAATATGTGAGGCTATAAATAGCACATACATAAATGGCACCCAATGTATAATGTAAATACATATATTTAATTAGCAATATTATATCCTGTTAAATAGCACCTCTTAATAATAATTAAATACATTAGTTGACTTTGGACACGTTCAGTCTGTCGTTATCAAAGGCCGTTTCTTTTTTTCTCTTCATTTTAAATCCCCACCCCCACCCGCCCACCCCCCCCATACCTGCACACACACTCACACACACACACACACACACACACTCACACAACACACACACACAGCACCCGGCACACACACACACACCACACAAGGTAAGACAAGATGGAATTTGCACTAATGATGTTTTATTTTCTCCTTCACAAAAACAAAGACTAAAGAGCGGGATATCCATCCACTTCATTTATATTATTCATCCGTTTGTTTATTTATTCTGCAGTTTGGTCCACTTATCCTCACTCATTGCTCAGCTTTTCAACTTGTAGATCATCGTGAGCAACCCATGGTTGAAGATTAATTACCTTCAAAAAGGGCAGTCACAAACCGAAGACTTGTCATTATCTCTCTTCCACACACACAAAACTCTGCTATATCTTATTATCTCCAAAAAAAATTAAATAACAAGTTACCAAGCATGTACAACCTGAAACTCATCCACTCGAATTCGAGTCATACATACCATTTAATAAAATTATTTTAGCAACGAAAATTAAACTGCATTTATATATTACTTTATTATTTATTAAGTAGTATATATTGTCCAATTCTTATTACTGTTGTTTGTTGTTAATTTGATGCATTGTTAATAGATATACACTTAACTGATTAAACTATTAAACTATACTCACTCAAAAAGTTTGATTGATTGCTTGATTGTTGATTGATTGATGTTGCTTGATTTAAAAAAAATGCTTCATGCAATGCAAAAATATAAGTGGGATCCCTGCAGTCCATTCCTAGCAAGTGCACTGTTATCTATTCTATTTATTACTATTATCAACTATTTTTTTTATATTACATTATAAATGATTGATATATTTGTATGATATATTGATAATTTTAGGTTTATTTAAAAAAAGAAATTAAATCACCTTTGTGCCTATTTATATTTTTAAATAATCCTGTGTTCTGATCATTTCATTTTTTAAAGTCATATATAAACACACATTTGGATTTTTGTGGTATTCTGTATTATACAGTTTTGTCTCTCCATATAATACTATAAAAGCACGTTTAGATCGGGTCTTCATCGACTGCTGCCTAAATGAAATCTATGAAACCTCAAGGGTAATACTGCCTGTGTTCTATTACATCACTTCCTCTAAGTGATTAGGTTAATATGGATGTATTATATTAATTAGTAAAGACAAACAGAGGTGTGTTATATTACAAGCTGTTGAATTGCTAAATAGCTACGCAAACCCAGCAGGATAAGTTATGCTAACTGCTCCAGATCTTCTTACAAGCTCCCCAAGGTAGATAGACGGAGTGGTTATATGTTTAAAGAGCTTAACGGAATGCAATCATTTTACATACGCCACTTCAACACACACATAAATACATAATTAACCTCTCTCTGCCATGCCACTCAATACGCTGCCTAATGCCATCAGAAAAATCCACTGCAAGATGGCACTGTACTCACTCCCCGCAAACCACTGTTGACACATACAGTGCTGCCTGATCCCAAGTAAACACAACGGTGTGTTAAAGTGTGTGCGCATACGCAAGTGTCTATTGCCCATGATAGCCAATGGAAATCAAATCTGTCTGAAAGGGAACAAACGTCCTTCATGAAAAAAACTAGAGGCTATAGGATTATTAATACACAAACACATCAGATGCTTTATTCCAAATTATCACTGAAGGCCTTGGAAATAGCAACATTCAAAATTCATATGAATGGACAATGTTAACAGATTGAAGAAAATGTGAATAATAAAAAAAAAAAAACTAGCTATGTTGTTCTGGTTGATAAATATATATTGTTTTCTTTTCTTTTTTCATGTTGCCATACGGTTACTAGGGTGTTTTACGTGGTTGCTAGGTGGTTTAATACCAGTCCAAATCAAAATAGCCCACCTCGAAGGATTTTTCACCCAGTTTTATCATCCATCCAGGAAAATGCATCCTAAATGAATAAATTAAAAGTTAATAAATAAATAAACGTTTCAAATTGTCACATTTAATTTGATGTCTTGCATGCAGTTTCTTTATTCTTTCTTTATTAGATTGTTGCTTGCAATTAATTTGCTAACAATTTCTGAATACATTTTCTTTTCTTTTCTATTTTTCTCCATGGTACCATGTCCAAAATGCCATGGTAGTATTTTTTGTTAGCAAATGCAAGATAAATAGCACAAATCAGTAATTTGCATAACTCTGCTACTCTTAAGTTTATACCATGTGATTTGCTCAGTAATGGCTGTCCATAATAGATTTTAAAATATCACTCCCTCACGAAAGCAGACTGACAGTTTTCAGAATTATTATACTGCTAATGAGGTTTAGTTTTTAGATGTGACTATTATGCTGTGAACTGAATACACTTTATAGCTCTCCTGTACTAATGAAAGCGTAGTTCAAGACAAAGACCCCTCAGAGTACGAATACAGATACTGCTCAAAGCGACAGATTAGACCTATGAGCTGAAAATGGCAGGCAGACTCTTAATATCATAGGCGCAGTGAGTGACGTGCAGATGGTGTGGCCTGTAATTAGAGTGAGCGCTGTGTGTTTGGCTAAAGATGAGTAATTACTCATCACTTGGAGTGGCTGGCCTCTGATAAAGCACTCATTCTTTCTGGCTTATCAAGAGGTCAAAAAGAAAATGGGTATGGGGGAAGAAGGGAACAGAAAGAGAGGGTGGGGAAAGATAAAACGGGATTGACAGGCAGCTAGTCTGGTAAATGCTAATGCACCTGGTGACATTTAGCAGTGTCGCTAAACGTTACCCCCACCAGAACCCCAACACACACACACACAAAACACTTCATCTAGGCAGCACATTAGAGTTTACTTTGTGCTTAGAAGTGTTGGGAAAGCTACTCTGAAACTGTAGCTTACGTTTAACTACATGCAGGCTAACATGTAGCTATTTGGATTAAAGCAAAATAACCAAAATTGTAAGACAGGACTTGGGTACTGAAAACATTCTGTTGAACAGAAGCATTAAGTACACTCCAAATTAACACTGTTTTATTATCACTAGGCAGAGTTGGGCATTAGCTTTGGCAAAATTAGCAAAGCTGTTTGTTTAGCAGGTGTTAGCGTGCTAGTTCTTAAATTGTGTAGTATTTTATTAGCGATTAGGCTATTTTGCAGATTAAATAGCATCGACAAACTTGAGAACAAAGAGCACTGAATAAATTGCCTATTTACATCTTTCTGGGAAGTTCACATTTAAAAGTTGGGAAGGTGTAATTATGATTTCAGGTGTGTTCAAATCACCTTGGTCGAAGCAAAATGGCGATGTACATTTTCTACAAAAAATACAGCAAAGTATTTTAACTCTATTTCTACAAAATGATCAATTAAGAATGCACATCAGGTGTGTTTTTATATTATGTTTTTTTATTAAATGTATGAAGGTGCTATAAACTGAATCGTAATTGTACAACACCATATTGTGTACTACCTAGCTAGTATAACAGACTGCATCCATTGTGCTTGTTTTACTAACTCAAATCAGAAATTCTGGGCTCAAAGAAAGCCTGAGTTCTCCACTTTTGACAATTATGACATTTTGGTGCCTTAATGTGTTTTCAACTCACATATTCTTTACATCTTTCTGAAATGACTTTAACACACCATTACTAATATCATGCTACTAAAAAAATGAGTTAGGTTTGAATATGTACTCCCTCATACTGGTTAGTTTCTAAGGAGGAGTCATGGGAGATTAATGCATTTTTCTATAGGATGATCCCAGCGCAGATTAATGCTTGAGTAATGGCTACTTGAATTTAACAAAGTGATCATTACACTGCTTTCTTCTCTACTTGTGTTCAGCATCTGGTACTATTGGATGGTTTTTACGTTAGCCTTAACAACAATGACTCCGTAACAAGGCCTCACTTTGAAGATGACTTTGATGTTGAGACTATCAATTGTAGAAAGAATGAAAGCTTTAAAGATCCTGAAAGAAGAGCAGATTACAAGATTGAGGGCTTCTGCTTTTCGTCACCAACTGAGCTAGCGTAATTCAATTGTGTTGGGATTCAGGTCAGATTGAAACTCTGGTGAAATAACATGGAAACTGGGAATTCCAGGAGGGTTGTGTGAAACGTGGGTCAACTATCAGAAGACTGCTGTACCAAAAATAAGAGAAAATGGGTCATTCCTGTATTACATACAGTATTGTACAGCATGACTCTGTGATAACAAATTAATATGAATTTCCATTTTTTAAAACTGAGAGTTCAATGTTTTATCAAAAATATTAAGATACAAAAACATTAAAACATACTACATATTAGGAATGATCGAAATGCGTGGTGTACCCCAGGGGTGTGTTCTTGGTCCTGTCAAATTCACTTTGCAGACTCTAATTCAGTGGCATCAGCAAGAGAATTTCCTGCATAATGGATGCTGAGAGACACCTGAGAGAGATGTAAATCAAACTTCCTGTTTTGAACGTGTCTGACTGACTCGCGGCTTAATTGGATTATTTTTACCTCACTGTTGGAGGAGGAAGCTCCTGGTCACTAATGTCATTCTTAATGGACTTTAATTAGTGAGGCATACTGGAAGAGAAAGGGAGAAATTAGAGGGTGAATACATAGATTGTGTTTATTGCAGTCCAGCAGTTTCTAATTGCTATTGGTCTCTGACAGAGTGCAGGAGAATTGGTGTGCACTTTTTTGAAGCATCAGAGTAATATTCATTCATTATAATCTGGAACAGACAATCTGTTGATTACTTCACATTTTTCCTTGGGAACAGATTCCATGTTGGGCATCATGTTTTTTTTTTTTATTCTTTGGTGAATTTTCTGTTCTCCATTTCTGCACATCTCTCTCTATAAGCAAGTATTTTAGACACTGAGTGATGGGCAGCATCTATTCCCCTGTCTCGCGGTGACCGCCTGTGTAATTGACGAGGGAGAAACGTGCCCCACAGAGGACACAGGCCTGCCCCACAGACAACAGATTTACAAACCATTTAACAGCTATTCCACTATCCTCCAATGGTCAATCTGGCCACAGGAGGAGACTTGATCTACACATGCAACAGTGGACGTATGTCAATGGTAGATTAAGGCCTACAGTTATTGATTTGATTCTTGCACGGGTCTGCGGTTGACAGAGGCAGTGCAATGTTCAATCGTGTCCTGTTGTTGAGGATAACAGCAATACACATTACACTGAAAAGAAAACCCAGTGATTCGGTTTAAAGACACCACAAAATCAATATAGGAGTTTTGTGGCTTGTAATTCACGTGCGTTAGCTTTAAGGCTAAATAATTTGCTAGCGTATTTTGAATGAGAAAATAAGTTGAGAAAATAAATGTTTAACAAATACACATTTACATGTGACCCAGTAGAGGATAAAGTGGTTTGGAAAACAGATGGAATGAATGGATAATTTATTTTTCCAACCAGTAATTGCATCATTAACTATTGCACACATGGTGTGACAAACGACAAACCGGAAGTCAGTCATTTCCAATGAAGATTAGTGGGGTAGCTGTGAGGCATTCCGATCATATTCATAAGGATCTGATTTGAGCATCAGTTGACATATTTGAACTTGGCTACACCATATGTGTCAGCCAGACTAGGTTCTATCAAAACTAGAAGCACAAAGTAAAAATGTTGGTCACATTTTATTTTAAGCTCCAATTCTCGATATTAACAAACTATTAACTATGACTTCTGCTTCAATAAACTCCTAATTTGCTGCTTATTAAATAGTTGTAAGGTAGCTGCTAAGTTGGGGTTTCAGTATTAGATTGTTAAGGTCTAAATATGGTCATAGCAAAATAAGGCGTTACTTGTGCTTCATCCGTACTATACATCAATATGCTATAATAGGCATGTTTAATAAGCAACTAGTTAATAGTGATAATTTGTCCCTATACTAAAGCATTCACTCATTTCACTACAATGTTCTTTAAGCAATATTTCTGTAAAATGGGCAGTTATGAATAATCACAACACAATTGGTAAATAATTGCTTACATTGGTAAGCCCTAGAACACCTACTATGTTTTATTTTTCTTTCTTTCAGACATATTGATTATCATTTATTTTGTGTGGAAAATTAATTTTACCTTAGCAATTGTTGCTTCACAATTGATTTGAAAGTTTAGTGTGACTGCCACTAGGGAATCAAAATTTGACAATTGTGATTGTCAGAGATAGTGGAAAGATGGATTTAGAGCTGAACCTTATAGGTATATTGTCCAGCCCCAACTTTTTGTTGACCTATTTTAGGAAATAGGTCAACACAGGAACAAAACGAGAGCTTGTTAACCAATTTCATGAGGTCTTTAACTTGAGATTACTCAAATGGAAATCGAATAACTAATCCGAGCAAGTCACAGTGCTAGATATC
>JADLZN010004997.1:0-23515 GCA_018155175.1 Sinocyclocheilus anophthalmus
CACTTCCTTTTCCCGTTTCTCAGTTATCCTTTATTTTTCCCCTGTCTCATCTCTCTTCTTGTACCTTCTCTCACCTCTTCTTCCTCACTCACAGGTTCATCTTCACCCTCTCTCTTCTCTGCTGCTTCCATTCTGACCTCATCGACCTTTTATCTGAAGTGACAATCTCTGTAGAAAACAAATTTCATCTTTTCACAGAATTTGGTCTTGGACTTGGACACTGGAAGAGAGCAATGGCGCAAAAATTGCCCCATTATAATCGATGAAGCTGTCTATATGTTGCACGTTGCAGTATGCAGCTTCGTTGATCATAAGGAGAGTGACAAATGGCTGTACACGACAGGTTATGCAGAAATTCCCTTATATGGAGATGATTTGGGCATGTATTATGCTAATTACCAGCTGCACATGCGCCCCCATTTAGAATAATCCGGATTCATCCAGAGAATACAGTGAGGGTGGGAACAAATTTATGTGTGTGTGTACAATCGAAGATTCTCAGTATGATTATTATTATTATTATTACTACTATTCTATGGTGTGTATTACATAGTCGATTACATAATATAAATTTATAAATATAAAATGTAATATTAGTATTATCTTAATTTCTTTTTTATTTATATATTTTTTTTTATGTCCAGAAGGTCACTTTGAGTTTGTGGACTGAAAGGGGAAAGGGGCTCGGGCCCTTCTGTGCACATCGCTGCACTCACCTCATTTCACCCTCTGTGCCCGATGATAAACATTTTTAAATAATGAAGGGCGCGTAGGGATGATCAGATTTGGGAAGTGATTTATGATGACAAGGGGGCAGAGGTGACGCCAGGGAGAGGGACGTCTTGTTTTGGCCAGACACCGGCTTTTAATCACTCCCTGTAGTCAGATAATGACATGCATTATTTAACATCAGGCCAATATAATCCCATTTTCACAGCGCTCATGTTTCAGCTCTCCTGTGGCGCGTGCGGCACGTGCGGCGGTCAGTCCGTGTCTCTGATCCCTGCCTTATTAAATCTGTCCCTACAGCTCGGATGGGATTTAGTCTGACAAAGTGTGGTGCTGAAGGTTCTGTGACTGAAACTTTTCTGCTGAAATTGAACTCCGGGAAGGTGTTTTGTCAATCAAGATTATGCTGGCTATTCCCCTTCTGCATCAATGTGAATTTCAGACTTTGTCACTGATTTTAATGGTATGACTGGCATTTCAGTAACATTGTCTTAAACTTTTTGGTGACACGTGTTTGCTGGTTCATTGCTAATCTGTATGTGCACACAGTGCTGTGCATGAAATATATGTCTAACATTTTAAATGCTAAAATGTAGCTGTAGCAAGCACTCACTGATTTAAGCACATAATATTCATATTTTCACAATATATTGCTCGCTTATGTAGCTGCAATGTAGTTATCTTTTTTTGTGAGCAGTTAGTAGAGTAGCTAACGACTTTTTCAAAAATGTAGCTTAAATACAAATTTTTGTCATGAAAGTCTAGATGGTGCAGGCCGATATGTTCTAACTCAATCTTATGTAATTACATCTTCATTCACATGGCGCAGCTGATTGGTTTCTTTTTGCATCAGCAGCCAATGAGCTTGCTGCTCAAACATTCAAATACTCAGCTAGTGCTTGCTGTAGCAGTAGCAGCTCACTTCAGAAACCCTCCACCTTCCCCAACTCCACCTGCATAGATCTGCTACAGTGTGGCTCTGGATGGTACACACTGAGGTATTTCATAATGTAGTCTGTTAAACTGGTGCTAGCACCAGTATTCCTAATGATCACAGCAGCATGTTGTGGATGTGTTGGCAGTAGCAAGTCTTGGTACTTGCTCTGCCGCAGCAGCAGTAGTAGCATAGCAGATCTATTATGCTAAGACCAAATACATTAACATTGTCATGTACATTACCATGCTAAACTCTCTGAGAGTTGTCATGACAGAACTTTAGCTAGTTTAAATTATGAGAAGTTTGGCAAGCTGTGCTTGTGATATTCTAGGACAGAAAACGAAATGTGGAATTTTGGACACTATGTACTCAAAAGTTTTACCTACAAGTACATTAGCTGAGGAGACGCATCAGATGCATTTGTCACGTTTCAATGGAAAACAACAAATTCTTCTGTGGAGTAAAAAAAAGTTAGGTGTCCCATTGAAGATGACATAACCCTTCTAATATGGTATGGCATAGTATATTGTATTGTAGCTCATTTGAGATGCAGCTGATTCTGGTCTGTTATCTTTCTCTGAATAAATTGCAACAAGCTTGATTAAAAAAATATCCAAAATGGTGGATTAAACTACAGCAATATCGACTATTAACATATGTATTATTCAGTACAATACAAGTATCATTAATATTATTAAAAATATTGCCTCTTTATCATAGTAACATGCAAAACTAAATCCAAATCAGTCAGTTAAGATGTTCAATCTTAATCAGGATGCTGCATATGTAGACAGCAAGGCACTTAACTAGAAAGAACAGAGCCCAAATATGACAAATAACCTCACTGACTGTCCAGTAGAGGATATGGAAATTTCTTAATGATACAAACATTTGTTATTAGAATTTTTCAGCATCCTCTGTATACTGGTACCAGCTGGGGATTTTTGCAGAATAGGTAATAAATATTCAGGATCCCCACATTATTCGGATTATTTCAGGTTTATATCACGATGAGTGTGAGCCAAGTCGCAAAATTGTGCAGTAACTCTTTGCTTATCGAACAGGATCTGCTAAGAGGTATGAGTTGTGAAAGAACATCGGCAAACAAGTGACAAACTCACAGATGCGTGAAATTGATTGGTTTTCATCCCTGCTCTCCCTTCTCTCTTTCTTTTTCTTTGTGCTTTTGTTTCGTGCCGTATTGGGGGTTGGTGGGTGTGGGTTAGTGTCTGTCATTAGGAAGGGTAATGAACTGTCCAGACTGTCTGAGCAGCAGAGCGTAATTAAATATAATGGAATAGGCAACAGCAGGAAGGAAAGACAAGCTGTCGCCAGCTATCATTCTCAATGGCCTGCACGAACAGCAAGGCAATTCATTCGCCCCATTACAGGGAATAGTCACCCAAAATAAAAGATTATGTCATATTACGCACCCTCTGTGTTCCCACCTATGGGACGCATGACGTGTGATTAACAAGTTAACAACGTAATAATTACAGAGTATAACTTTTTCGAATGCAGAAATATAAGCCATACGAACCAAATTTGGGTAATAGTATTACTCGTTAAAATCTCAGTACGCACGTTACAACAGAACTTTTAACTCAAAATAAGTGGTGAATTTACTTAACAACGCCCAACACATCGTGAGAAGAAGCCCGCAGCAAGAGAAACAAATTCAGCTGGTTAAACTAGTTCGTCTATCTTCTCTTCGGATATTAAGATGGACAAGGAAATAGAATTCTACATGAGTGCACCCATCTTATGTCAGTAACATGAAGAAAAGGATAAGAATACTTCGCAATATGTGCAACACCATACTCTCAACATGGAGAAATAGCATGAGTAAAACCAGGAAACAACTGGACTGATGCCAATAAGCTATCGGAGAGAGCTGCGGATCGGAGAAGTGAAAAAAGGCGGCGGACGAGCGCAGACAAACAACAAAAATTAAGTTTAACTAAAAATAAAAAAATCTGTTTTTATTAAATCATAGTCTATACAGTGGTGTGAAAAAGTGTTGGCCCCCTTCCTGATTTCTTATTTTTTGTATGTTTGTCACACTTTAATGTTTCAGTTCATCAAACAAATTTAAATATTACACAAAAATAATGCAAGTAAACACAAAATGCAGTTTTTAAATGAAGGTTTTTTATTATTAAGGGAAAACTAAATCCAAAATTACATGGCCCTGTGTGAAGAAGTGTTTTGCCCCCTGTTAAAACTGTGGTTTATCCTGAGTTCAATTTCTCTAGCCACACTTAGGCCTGATTACTGCCACACCTGTTCTCAATCAAGAAATCTCTTAAATAGGACTGCCTGACAAAGTGAAGTAGACCAAAGATCCTCAAAAGCTAGACATCATAATGCCGAGATCCAAAGAAATTCAGAAAAAAATGAGAAAGAAAGGAATGAAGCTATCAGTCGGGAAAAGGTTTATAAAGCATTTTAGGCTTTGGCTGCCAGCAGACACAGTTGAGAGCATTATCACAAATGCCCCCAAAAACATGGAACAGTGGAGAACTTCCCAGGTTAGGGGCCAAATGACCAAAAATGACCCCAAGAGCCCACAGCGACAGACTCACAAAGAGTTCAAAAAGACCCCACAACAGCAGACCAACCCAGAATGAGGCCTCACTTGCCTCAGTTAAGTTCAGTGTTTATGACTCCACCATAAGAAAGAGTCTGGGCAAAAATGGTCTGCATGGCAGTGTTCCAAGACGGAAACCGCTGCTGAGCAAAATGAACATAAAGGCTCGTCTCAGTTTTTCCAGAAAACATCTTGATGATCCCCAAAGACTTTTGGGAAAATACTCTGTGGACTGACGAGACAAAAGTGTAACTTTTTGGAACGTAGGGTTGGTCCATTCGTTGGGTAATAAGGAACACTGCATTCAAAAAAAGACTCATACCACCAGTAAACTAGGTGGTGTAGTAGTGTGATGGGTAGGGGGCGTTTTGCTGCTTAAGGACCTGGAAGAGTGCTTGATAAATGGAACCATGTGATTGCTGTTACAAAATCCGGCAAGGACGATGTCGGCATCTGTTGTGGACTCAAGGTGATGTAACTTTGGGGTCTGCGCAGGACAATGAACCAAAAACACCAGCAAGTCAATCTGAAGGAGAGAGAACAAATAAAGCTTTCGGAGTTGCCTAGTCAACGTCCTTACCTGAAATTCTTGAGCGCGTGGCACTGACCTTTAAAAAGGCGGTCATGCTAGAAAACCTCACCGTGCGGAATACACCAATCTGCATAGATGAGTGGCCAAATACTCCACAGAGCTTGTAAAACAGACTCGTGGCAGTTATACGCAAACGCTTGATGTTTTTTTTTTTTTACAGTTGTGCTGATGAAGGGGTGGCCCACCCAGGATGAGGCTTACGGGGGGTTAAAACATGCAACAGCCATGTAGTTTTGGATTTTGTTTTCCTTTAATAATAAAAACCTTCATTTTAAAACTGCATGTTGTGTTTACTTGTTATCTTTGACTGATATTTAAATTTGTTTGATCTGAAACATTAAAGTGTGACAACATGCAAAAAAATAAGAAAAAAAAAAATCGGAAGGGGGTCAAATCATTGTTCGCAACACTGGTATTATAAAATGAATGAATATGCAAAATTGTGACGGAGCCTAATTAACAGATAACAAACGAGACTGAGAGAATAGGCTATGCTGTGGTGGTCATAGCTATTGTGTGGAGCGGCGTTTCTACGAAGTGCCACGGAAGAACCCGAGCATGACAGAAATCGAAGTACACACCTATTGCAGTTTGAGGATCTGATGACCAAAAAAACGAGATTTTTGGTGTTGTTCATTTTGGCTGGTTTAGCAACTATATTTTCATTCTGTTTTCTTCTGACACCGTCAAAATAGCCTCTAGGCTCGGTTAGTGTTTATGTTGGTACATGCTAATATTCGCTATACCGGGTTAATTAGGAAGGAATAATGCGCTTTATATAACTTTTACATAAACTACAACGTACCTAATGAGGGAACTACATACGTATCTAAATATGTTTCATATCTATGCTACATAGACCACCACATTACCCTCCACTGGATGTAGACTGAGCAGCATTAAACTACATTTTGGCATTTTATAATTCTTTTGTGGATATTTTGGTGAAAGTAACTCAAAAGTAATTCAAAAGTAGTGTAATGCATTACAATTCAGAGATGGTAATATTGTAATGTAACTAATTGCTTTCAAAATACAGTAACTAGTAATATATAATGTATCACATTTTGGAAGTAACTTGCCCAACACTGCTCATGGAACACAAAAGAGAGAACGTTTAAAACTTGCCCGCTCTCTCTTACATGAAGTTACTTCAAACACAAATGTATATATAAAAGTGGGCATAGCTTTAAGATAGGTAGCTTGGGTGAAAAACGTACCAAACTTCCGATCGCAAGCATGACCCGATGCTCATGCTCATGAGGTTCAAGAACGAAAGTAGAACGTCCAATTACTCTTTAGATGGACCTTTTCAATTGATAGTTACAAAACCAGTGATGGCATTCAAGTCGACTGATCGGTTCCCAGTCAATCAGAGTGGTGATCGTCAGTAGGTAACAGCCCGCTAAGTGGGAAAGATTATGGTGAATACAGATGTAATTAATTCTAATAAAATATTGGGGTTGGAACAGGGCGTTGGGTTTTGACTAAATGACATCAGAACTTTGGTTGTTGTTGTGGGGCAGGACTAAGCACAAAAAAATAAAAATAATTTTCTATTGTGTTATGCGTCGGCCCTAGCAAATGCTAGATACCGAAATGGCTGATTGTGCTATTGCTATTTCTGTGACTCACAATGGTCAGTTGCCACAGGAATGTGCTGAAAATAAGTGGGCAGTAAAACTATAAGGGAAGGGTTTGATCATGTAGTGTTCATGTGTGTGTTTTTAACAGAGGTTACGGAATCTGAGGGGGGACGATACTATATAATGGATCACATGCTTGACAACACTGCTAATAGGGAGGTCAATAACTGATTTTATCACAATAGGGCTAATAAGTTGTAAGTATGTTGTACATAAGTAGACATCTGGGCCAAATCAAATGACTTCTTTTAAGCATGCTCCTTAATTAAAAAGCATGGCTCTAAAGTTATCAGAATCGTTCTCAGAAACACTTTTAAACACAGAAAGAGTGCAAAATATGTCAAATGAGTGCTTCATATTTTACATGTAAACAATTATGAAAATGAGACAACAAAAAATACATAAAGATGCGAGTACCAGTACTCTTTCAGCGTAGTTCTATCCCTACTAATCCTTTCAGAGTAGTATGGCGCTGATGGAGTCTGGCCAGTGGATATGTGGAATTGGTTGCATTTGCGCTGATTTGCGCTTTGGATATGTGAAATATTTTTGATGGAAGTAATTGGTTTCGACCGTTTTCAAAATATTTGACTTTGAGTGGTATGCAATTTGAGCGGCATGATTGGATGCAACAGGTGTACCCTGACGGATGTGAATTATCATACTACAACTCTTCGCTGAAGAGAGAATTACCAAATGTTTTGGCCGTGTTCTGAAGTGTCACATTTAAATGCTTTTCTCATGAACAGAGGGTCCAGGGAGACATTCAACACTTTAGAGACGGATAACATAGAGTTATCTGGGGTTTTTTAAAGTTACAAATGTTCAAGTAAAATAGTCGGGATAAACATAACTTACATTACTTTCTACATACATGTAGTCATTTAGCGGACGCTTGATCCAAGTGACTTACAACTGAGGAAATAGCAGCAATTCAAATAGAACAAACGAGAAAAAATATATAAGTGTCATGACAAGTCCGGAGCTAACGCTAGTAACAGTAGCAAGCGTATTTTTTTATTAATACACACACACAAAACGCCACCCACACACAGAAAATCAAGTAGATAGAATTAGGAAAAAAACGAAAGCTCGTGTTTTTCTTAATAAAATAAGTATATGATTAAGTAGAAAAAACTAGATAGAAATGCTAGCGTTAGAGGAGTCAAATAAAGATGGAACAGACTGTGGTTTTAGGAATTATGAAGTGGTTAAGGCCTCCGCTGTCAGTGGCGTCGGGCCAGGCGTTACACCAGGAGGGAACAGTAATTGAAAACTAGTCCAGTGTGAAAGTGTTTTGGGGTCTTTGGGTGGCCACCATAATGGGTCGTTCACTGCAGACGAAGACTTCTAGAGGCCACATAAATCGACGTATTAATGTATGGGAAAGGGTTCGAGGCAGTGGTGTTTTGAGGCAAAAAATTAATGCTGAAGTTATGCTCTTATTTTTTTTAGTTAATGAAATACTTCAATTTTGTTTTACCACGTAATGCACCACCACTACTCAACACATTCTTCTGTAGTACTTTTAGGACGAAAACCACATAGCACCTCACAATTCACATTTCGATCATGGGGTGTGCAGTTAGCATGGTCGAGCAAAAAAGCTGAATGTGTTCAAGTTTGTTCACACACAGACCTTATTTACTCAAAAGTAAAAAAAAGAAGGAAATAAAGAAAATCAATAAAAATATAAAAATTATAAAAACCTGGAAACTCTGTGAGGGAGCCCTGGACAATAATAAGACTGTTTACAATGAGTCGCCCAAGAAAACATTACCTTGTTGTTCTGAAGAGATGCTTGGCAGCGCATGTCTTGTGGATATACTACCCAGTCATTATTGACGTCAACATGGTAAAGAACGGCCGGTTGTGAATTGGTAACAGCTGGTTCCAATCACTTTGAAAGTTCTGTGCGACTGCCACTAGGAGGTTAAATGCAACAATCATGTGCAAATTTTAGAGATGGTGACCTAAAGTAATATATTGAGCCAGGGTTAATGTACTCCACTCCATAGTTTAGTTTAGCTTAGTTTAACTTTGTTATCATCCCTTATAGTAACATGTCGAAGTCCTCAATACCCCATTGCCATAAATTTTGAGATAATGACAAACTGTCTGTGCAGTACATTATCCCACGTATAGCTATGTGAAATAGATTGTTCTCAATTATTTTACAATTGTACTTGTATATTATCTCCTAAGACAAAAAATGGTCTGTTTACAGTGTCTTCTAAAACAGTCAGACTAGCAACAAAACAACCACGCTATATTAGACACAGAGAGTCTGCAGTGTGATATGAGAGATGTGATAGAATGCTAATTTCAGTTACCGAATAAGTGGTTTAATACACAGCGTTGCCATGGACGACAGCGAATATTAGGAAATATCTGACTGCTCGATGCCACAACTGACCAATCAGAATCAAATATTCCCCGCGAGCGATTTAATGGATCCAAATATGCCAAGTGGTTCGAAGATTTGTAATGTTTATGGCACAAAGGCATAACACAGCTGGATTAAAAGGTCTTTGTGAGCACATATTTCTCTGTGCTCACAAAGACCTTTTAATCCAGCTGTGTTATGTTTTATAGATTAATCCTGAGAGAGGCTCCGTAGACACATCCTTTAATAAAAGCACTGGTGGATCTGTCAGTTTTCAAACGGAAGCTCAATTTTAGCAGGTAAGGAGTTAATATAATCTGTCCTCATAAAGGGCAACTCGGGAGATGTCTGCATATTTATCCATGTGTGCGTGTGTATCCACTGTCTGTCACTGCACATGTGTGTGCGTTTGCATTTCAGTGTGCCTCAGAGGTTGAGGTGAGGACAGGGAGAGGTACAGGAGGTGCTCTCTATAAAGGGCAGCCTGGCCTGTGCTTGGGGAATGGGAATGACATGCTCAGGAGAGTGTGTAATTAAAGGGGCTGCCTACTCAGCATCACACATAACATTACACTCAGCTCCTCACTTAACGATTACTCTGCAAACAAGTGTGCAAGTACCTGTCCATCTCTCACCGTTTTCTGTTCTTCTTTCATGCACTGACCCATGCTGCAGATCCCACTACAGCCACAGGCACTGCAGTGGACCCTACTGAGTTTGGCTTAACTGCAGGACAAGTAAGCACACTTGAGAGTGACCTCGGCGCTGCTGACAGCGAGTGAAGAAGGATACTTAATATGACTTTCAACGTAGGTTCATGCATCAACTTACTTTTTTTCAAAACTCCAAAAACATACCTATAAATGCAATTCAATGCAGTTTTCAGTTGAAATGAACACTAATAACAGTAAAACATCAACAACGTTTATTCCTTTTAACACAAATTATTATTTCAGAGGCAGATTGTTGATTAATAAAGACCAAGTATTGAGCAAGGAAACACACAAATGCATGACTCTAACCTTTTATCATAGTGTATTTTTGTCCACGGTGTGGTGTGGGCGAAAGCACTAATCAAGAAGATCACAATCTCAAGCTTTAATAATCACATAAGGTATCCATCAAAGGAGGTCCCAAACACACGTATCCATAGACGACCGGACAACAAAACACTGACAGAATGTACTTAATGGGATACGTACAGTAAAATGAGGATAATTCTATAACACAACGGAACTATAATCCACAATCAACAGGAGACAGAAACTGTCACTAGAGGACATGGGGAATGAAAAACCAACAAAACTGCCGTAACTGTGACAAGCGTTTTGTAAACTAAACATTTTGATGTTTGTATGCAGTTCCTGACTTTTAAACTTGCTTGGTGCTCCTGGTAACGTTGGAACTTGCAAAGGCGGCGCAGTCGGATAAATCCTGTGAACACAAATCCAAATTTAAAAGTTCAAAGCTTAAAATCTCTAGCTGCTTCAGCAATTGGTTTTTATCTCACCCTTTTGCTTGTGTTAAACTGTCGGTAATTATTTGTGTAGTGGCACAGTAGTTTTCAAGCGTGATAGAATAATTAACCTTTAGCGCCACGGCATCGGGTATTTTCCTTTTCCAACTGTCTCGATACGTATAATACATGCGTTTTAGCACCACTCACAGGACATTTCGCTTTTAAAGTGCTGTGAAACATGAAAGAAGCAACATAATATCCTTTTGCAGAAATGATGCCACAGGCATGTTTTATTTTCCAATGAGTCTGGGTTGGTGACTTTTTCTGGGTGCTAAAGGGATGATGAACTATCAACAACTATATACAGAGACAAAAACTGAAATAAAAAGTAAAATTTGTAGGTGGCATAATACTCTCAGATGGCTTCAAATAGCACCAAGTCTTAACTCATTATTATGTACAAGTTTATGAGTCAATAAATTGAATAGAGATTCTGCTGCAAAAACCATTCTGGAAGTTTGCAAAGAAGATGGATTGTGATGTTAACTTGATAATTATTATAAATAATACATTCTGTGTCTGTTAATATACAGCTCACAATTAACTTTGTTTGCAGGTCTGGGGAGAACAGATGTGGGGGGAAAATGAAGCAATGAAACTACATCCGTAAAAAGAGCAATCTGTTGTTATTTGCTATTATTAGGCTTACAACGCAATATGGTCAGCAATCCTGACATAATGAAATCTACCTGACATTTAACTGAGCCTAGCAGACACAATAAGCAAGCTTATATGAACTTAGCTGACTAAGCCTGATGTTTACATTTTGAAAATCATTTCAACTGCTGTCATTGTTTTTATCCCTTACCCAGCTACTGGTACATTCTGTCTTCGCTGTCTTACTGCACAAATTTAGATAACACTTTCTAACTGCATAGCATAAAGAAATTGTACTTTTTAAAAAAATTTTAACATGCATTTACAAATACTATATGATTCATTTTGAATGATTTTTTGATTGATTTGATCAGATAAGATTTTAATACATCTATGCATGCATTTTCACGTTTTATAAACAAAGGTATGCCTTTAAAGTAATCCAGTAGTTACAAACCAAACATTTTGAATCCCAAATTCCTATAATTACCTACATAACCTACACAATTACTTAAAAATAACCTACACTGTCTATTACTTTATAATTTGTAGGTAATATACTGGGTTTTTATGTTTTGGTGTGGATCAACATGGTTTATGCAAACTATTTATTTTACTTGCTTTCTATGTCACTTTATATGTCTGTTATTAAGATTGGGTGAAAAAGATCTTGTCTACTGTTCTACTATGTTCTACTCTATAGTCATCTTTTGGTTTTCCTAGTGATATTGAAGGTTAAAGATTTCCTGTCTTGTTTCAGAATAAAATGTCAGGATAATATTGTAGGCAAAAGTCAGTCTGTCAGTCTCACAACAACCTTTACAATAATATGCATCTTATGACAGTAGCAAACCAGATTCTAATATTCTTGAAATTTGCATTAATTGATTGGGGCTCCAGTGACTGGACTCTTTGGGCTCTTTCTTTTTTGTCTTATATTTCTCCACCAAAATGTGATGTAAACTATAAGCATTATTAGTTCCAAATTAAATATTACCCATTATTTCTGCTTTCAATACTTGAGTTAATGACTAAAACCCTGAAACATCCTGATAACATTGTACACTGTGTGGTCACAGACTTAATGTCGCCATCTTGAGGGTCCACTGGGACTGAGCTTTTACTGTTAGTACTCCCAGCAGACCATGCACTGTCTGCATGAAACGCACACAGGCTCTGTTCTCCACTGGTTGCTTGGGTTGGTAAGATTCTATTTGCATTAATACTGACAAAACATGTTAATTTGAACAGCTGGAACAAGTTCAACTCTACACAAATCTCAGAGTTGTGGTAGCTATCTGGTCCCATATGAGAACATCTGTGAAACATAATGAAAGGACAAATAATCTTTTATTGAAATGAGCAAAATTCAAAAGGTGATACTGCTTCTAATTCATCTTTGATGATGGTGACATTTGATATTTTCAAGATGTATTTTAAAATGTGCATAACAATATCTGCCAGCAGGAAAAAATAAAACGTAAATGTTACACAAAGTAGCCTACTTGTAGAAATTGAGCAGAATATTAAATATTTCTGGTTATTTTTGTCATAATATTTGTTTTAAACTTCAAAATCCTAAACACTTCAGGTTTAAAGTAACTTTATATCTCCTATATTCAAAGTGACCTTAATGAACTACTCCCCTGTGTGGTTGTGTTGTGTTTGTGTGTGGGTGTGTTTGTGTGTGTGTGTTGTGTGTTTGTGTGTGTGTGCGTGTGTGTGTGTTTGTGTGTGTGTGTGTGTACGCGTTTTTTGTGACAAATGAGGACATACATTTTTATAATGACAAAGGTATGACATAGTTATTACAAGGAGAAGGTGACTTATGAAGACATTACCCCATGTACCCATTTTTCAAAACGCTTATAAATCACACAAAATAGAGTGTATTGAAAATCTGAAATAGCACAAAGCCTCCTGTAAGGGGTAGGTTTAGGGGTAAGGTAGGTGTAGGGCAATAGAAAATACGGTCTGTACGAGAAAAACCATTACGCTATGATGTCCCACTTGTCACAAAGGTAAACCTTTTGTGTGTGTGTGTGTGTGTGTGATCTTGTCTCTAATAGTTGCCTCAATTTAACCAACCCATGGTTTCAAGTAATACAAAACCTTTCAAAACTTTGGGGTCAGTAAGATTTCTTTTTTTTCAATGTTTTTTTATAAAGTATCTTATGCATTGCTCACCAATCATTTATTTGATTGCAAATGCAGCAAAACAGTAATTTTGTGAAATTACTGCATTTAAATGAACTATTTTAAAATGTAAAATTAATTCCTATGATGGCAAAGCTGAATTTTCATCAGCTATTACTCCAGTCTTCAGTGTCTCTTGATCCTTCAGAAATCATTCAAATATAGTGATATGGTGCTCAATAAATATTAGTATCAGTGCTGAAAACAGTTAGGTTTTTGCTGTTTTTTTGCTCAATTTTGTGGAAATTGTGATACATGTTTTAAAAAAATCATATATAGCCTATTTGTATAAATGTAAAACTTAATTTTACTTTTATATTAAGTATATCAATTTAATGCATCCTTGCTGACTACAAGGACTAATTTTAAAAGTAAAGGGGGAAAATTATTGACCACAAACTTTTGAATGGTAGTGTATTTTACAGGTACCAGTAAACAAGTTTTGATGAATAAATGCCAAATAATGCACCAATAAAACTAAGAAATGCTCCAAATAAAGTTACAGACAGTTTCAAAGAGAATACTCTTGAATCGGAGACCGCTGCTAAGGCTACAACTGCAGAGAAATATAACAACAGGAAGAGAATTCCTGTATAACGAACTCACATGTAAATATATAAAGACAACTGCTGAACTGTAAATGTCCATGCAAAGGCAGGATGAATTCAGCTGTTGCAAGACTGAAGGCCCTTATGAATGTGTCTTTCAGCAGTGCACTGCACTGAAGCATCCTTGTTAATGATATGCCAGTGCCAATAATTCCCCAACAATGCTCTCGGTAGACAGTTGGATAATGAGTCGTGCTCTGACTTCCACAGTAGAACAGCTGTTAAGCTTCAGCACTTAAACTTCCTGTTTAAGAGACTCTTAAATGGTTCCCTCTTTTCTGGACTGCTTTCCTTGTCAAGCCCCAGACAGCAACATCTACACTACAAGAAATAAACTGACAACAGTAACATGTGAACAACCAAAAATCACTCTAGTGAAAGGGTGCTAATTTCCACAATACTGATGGTGTATGTTTCTTATGCTCTGCTCTGTTAGAAGTTGCCTGGCTGGGAGAAATGAAGAAATCCAGAGAGGCTTTGCCTCCACAGCATCCTTAGTAGTCTTTAAAAAGACTTATAAATGTGTTGAATTCATTTTGTTATTGAAGGAAAAAACCTTTTTACTTGCGTTCAAGGGGTGAATGCTTCCTGAAGGAAAACCGTATGCGGAGATCATATTAGGCTTGCTAAGTGTCAGCTCTTGGAAATATCTTTTGATTTTGAGATTTAAACTTAGTTTCATTGTTCCCTGAGCCATGTGAACTCATCAAAATTAGGTTTATTTCACTCCATGTGCAGTTTGAAGATAATTTTGGAACTGTTTCTAATAGCTTTGCTTAATTTTAGTTTTAACAGCTAACTAGGTCCTTCTAAATCCAGAGGGATACATTTTGTACTTATTACAATGTGAAGGCAATTAATTGGGCTGTAAAATGCTTTTAATATCATGCTCATTTGAAGTGCGTAAGGTGGCTTTAAGAGATTGAATGTTCCGTTTGCTCTTACTGAAAACAGATGGAAAAGACTATGTTGTCAGCACAGTTGTGACACCACCTGCATTTAGTTTGGCCTTGTCCGGGGGTTTAACTAATGCTCTGAAGTGCATGGCTGGCAATATTCTCAGGGGAAAGTCACCGTGGCAATAAAGACATGAACCTTTATGGTCACACTGACCTAATTCTTCACACAGAACCAGCACACTGCCACCGCTTTGGAAATCTGATAGCATCATGCTGGGTTTGTAGCGCTTTCAGTGATGCTGATAAATTCCTGTAAACTGATTGGTGACTTTACGCAAATCACATTTTTTATCATTTTCAGTTTGCTATCTATTCCAAGTTTCCCTGTTAAATCCACAGAAAAAGCAGCGACTGCATAGTGAGTCCAGGGAAAGGATTTACCGCACACTTCCACCTACGACTCAGAAGGTGCCATAGGAAGCTGTCGGAAAAGAGCAAAGCCTTTCTTAGCATAAAATCATAATAAAGACATGGATATGAAAGTCTCATAGACAGAGAAAAAAGGAGCACTTAACTATTATTAGCTAGCTCTTTCCTTCCTTCCCTATATATAGGCCCTCGCTCTATATTGTGCTAGAGATCTGTGGGAGTCTGTTTTTGCCTCAGAGTATAAATAGGATGTTGTGAGAAAAAGTTGAAAGGGAGATATAAGTCACAATTATGAGAAATAAAGTCAACTGCATTCAAAATTGCAAAAAACTATGTCGTTTCAAGAAATAAAGTAACAATTATGTGATATAGTTCAAATTTGCCACCTTGGAATTATAAGGTTCTATCTGAATTCTGAGCGGTTTTGAGATATTGAGCTCAAAGTTTTTGCATTCCATATACTTTATAGATAGAACCTTTTTGTTTTCTAAAAAGTCTCAAAATGTACTTTTAAAAAATCACAATGTAAATAAGTTGCCGTAGAATAAGAATATGTGAATAACTCAGCAGCTGAAACTCATAGAACAGGGGACGAATTGAGAGATTTATATGTTAAACCAAATAGAGTTACACTAATGAAATTAGGCACATTGTGAGACAAAGTCCAGTTTTTGGGAAAGTTACTTTTAAAAGTAATGTGTTACAATATTGTGTTACTCCATAAAAGGTAACTATTTGTGTTACTTAGTTACTTTGGTAACACTTTACAATAACAGTACATGAATTATCATATACTAATACCTGAATTAATTATTACTTGACTATGAACTAATGATGAGTTAAGATTTGTATTAATCAAGAACTAATGAAGAACTAACTTAACTACGACATGAGTCATATGAACTTCTGCATGAATAACACTACCTTAATTACATGTTAGCTCCTGCATGTTAGTTAATGTATTAATTATCACTTTGGGGTAAACTAAATCAAACATGCTCTAGAAGCAAGATGTATGAAAATGGTACAATGTAAAATGTTTATAAATTTGCCACCTGCATCTGTCACAAACATCATTGAATTGCACTGGATATTCTGCAATATTTCGTTTAACCTAACTCATCCAACACAATGATGCATTCATAATTAAAAAACAATTTCATCTCATTCTGTTTTGAGTGATTCCACTGCTGCTGTCCTACAATAACAAATTCATTAAGCAGGTGCAATTTTCCAAATTAAAAACCTGCGGGACCCAACGCAACAGGGTGCAGAAATAGATAATCATGTTTCACTCGGTCGCCTCAAACTTGCATTGGATTTTAACCTTTGTGTAAGGTTGAGAGGTCCATCTATCACTGTTTTCCGTGTTCGTAGAGTTAATTCAGCCAATCAGCCTAAATTATAAACTGACTGCCATAGTATGAAAAAACATACATGGTCGTGCATGGGCCGGAGATCTGGCTCTGCTTGGTTGCAAACATTCTTCCAAATAGCTTTATTTGTGTACAGCAGAAAGAAACTCATACAGGTTTGGAACTACTTGAGGGTGAGTAAATGATGACAATTTTCATTTTTGGGTGAACCATCCCTTTAATATCTAACATGTTTTGTTTAAAACATTTTTTTTATAATGTTAACGTAAAACGTAAAAAAAAAAAAGTTTATAATGTTACTGTTGGTTATTAGTGAACATTCTCCAAACACAGTTTTAATATTGATTTTATTTTTACATTGTTACGTAATATCTTTAGATTTTATGTAAAGTAATATACAGCATAATATACAACTTATGCCTCTTGGTTTAAGGTGCACTGATATTTAAAAGCTTTGTGTGTTTTACCTTTTAATTTCTGTGCTTTTTTAAGTGCTGGTGAATATGTATCTTAAAGTAATCGTCTTGGACATACTGGTGAAAAATAAGAATCACCTTGGTGGATGTTAATTGGTATTTTAGATAATGGCTTATGACTTTACATGACTACACAATATTACTAAATCATTAACAACTCATAGACTAACATGAATTCATGACTTGTTAATGTATCATTATGTCATGACTTTACTTGGGGGGACACATTATTACTAACTCATCATTCATTATTTATTAAGTAACATTAATTCTAGCGGTGTAAGAAAATATCGATACATGTGAGTATCGTGATATTTTGTTTGGCGATACTGTATCGATTCTCAAAAACGGAATATCGATATTTTAAAAAAAAAATCATACAAGAATCATGGCAGTTGTTTCGTTCTGAGTTTATATTCCGACCGCTAGATGGCAGTCTTCATCTCTGAACTTAGACAGTGACAGGAAGTACTAGCATTAGGGCAGGCCACTAATGTTAGCATTAATATAGTTCGCTGCTAGTAATGGAGGATGAAAGAATTGTTCCAGTTTCCGTTTCGGTGTACAAAACTGAAGTGTGGCGTAATTTGGGCTTTTAACATCCACTGCGGGACTGTGGCGCGGGCGCCGCCTCGGTTCCGCCGCTTGCCGCGTCCCCTGTGAAGAGCCTTCGTACGTCGGGCAGTAGGGTCGTCGTGCGGCTGCAGCTTTCTCTAGTGATCGGGGAGTTTTGTGCAGTTGGGGTGGTGCTCGCGTTGCGGTCTCGGCGATTCCACACGGAACTGAGAATGTTTAACATCTGTATTTAAATTATATTGTTTTAAAATGGTTTTGTTTTCTTTAGAAATCCTGCAAGCACTTTATTTTTCATTGATATTAAGCAGATGTAACGCTTTTGTTCAGATCAAAATGTTATGCAGTGTGGCCTGGTTTCACAGACAGGGCTTAGATTAAGCCAGGATTAGGCCTTAGTTAAATTAATATATTTAAGCAACTTTTACAAAAATGCCTTAGAAGAAAACATTACTGGTGTGCATCTTGAGACAAATCAATGGCACTGATATATTTTAAGATATGTCAGTGCAAGTTATTTTCAGTTGAGACAGCTCAAACATGTAAAAAAAAACAGTTTTAATCTGGGACTAGTTTAATCTTGTCTGTGAAACCGGGGGTGTATGTTACAATTGTAAACTTAAAATGTGAGCCTTTAAAGCAGGGTCTAAAAAGTAAGTGGTCTTTTTATAAAATACATATTATACATTTAATTAAAGGATCCTGCTAGCACTTAAATTTTTCCCCCTGGCCTCGTACTGCACAAAAAAGTGGTTTAATAACGTTGAATGTTACAGGGACACATTATTACTAACTCATCATTAATTACTTACAAAATAACATGAATTCATGACTTGTTATTTACATGATGTCAATGACTTTACTTGGTGGGGGGGGGGGGGGGGGGGGGGGGGGGGGGCAATTAGGACTGTATTGACCCGAACATAAGACGATGTTTTTTTCATGGAAATACATCTGAAAAAACGCGGTCGTCTTATATTCATGGTCTAGACCAGGATCCTCAATCTGGCCTAGCCCACGAAATCCTTTCTTCCGCAGAGTTTTACTCTAACCCTAATCAAACACACCTGAGCATGCTAATCAATGTCTTCTGGATCATTAGAAAATAACAGGTAGTTGAGTTTGATCAGGGTTGGAGCTAAACGCTGCAGTGCATTGGACATCCAGGGTAAGATTTGAGGAACCCTGGTCTAGACTTTGACATGTCAATAATACACCCACAACAATAGCAAATACGCATAAAACGAGTGTGCCGTGAAATACGTAATGTGTGTTGTAAAGATTGCGAGTAAAAACAAAAGAAAAAGACGAGCTTACAGCTGCATGAGTCGTGACTTTCACGTTAGCCTGATGGGACCAAACTTTCTTTGTGATTTTAAAACGTAAGACATTACCCAGATTTGAAGACTACAGTAAGATTTAACTTCTACTGTTAATACGATTTTGGTAGGCTACTATTAGATGGATAGCCTAAATGTCCTAATTCAGATGGGCTACCTGTTTTTTTTTTTTGTTTAATGGTATATCAAAAAAAAAAAAAAAATTGTATATTTTATTTTAATTTGATTGTTGGTACATTTTACCAGTTTTTACCATACTTTCAAAACAAAAATTAAATAGGGAAAAATATGCAATATGAAAATAATTGAAGACAAAATGTGTTTTACTGCGAAAAAACAAGATTTGGTTTTTAAAAAAACCTTTTTCCAAAAGGTACATCTTGAAAAAGGGGGGTCTTCTTATATTCGGGCCAATACGGTACTACTCCTCATTAATTACTTATTAAGTAACATTAATTCATGACTTTTTAATGTATCATTATGTCATGACTACTTGGGAGGGGGGGCACATTATTACTAACTCATAATTAATTACTTGAATTTGACCATTTAAACATGCTAATTACACAAACAAAATGTTTAGCGTAATGTCTCTGGAAATATCAACCGTGATTGATCAGCTTTTATTTTTGTATTGTAGACGTTATTTCTAGGCGAAGCAAAATTTGCTGAAATATCCACGACTTAGGCTACAGTAAGAGCGCATGGTTTATCTGTCCATCAGATGCGTGTCAATGTTGAGTTCGTTACTATAACAATAGTAGATCAAACAATCATTGTAAAAAATAAAACAAAAAACTTTGTCGAGATAACGGGAAAATGAAGTCGTTATAACGAGAAAACAACTTTCGTTATGTCGAGATAACGAGAAAAATAAGTCGTTATAACGAGAAAACAACCCTCGTTATGTCGATATAACGAGAAAAAAAAGTCGTTATAACGAGAAAACAACTCTCATATGTCAAGATCACGAGAAAATTATGTCGTTATAACGAGAAAACAACTTTCATTATGTCGAGATAACGAGAAAATTGAGTCGTTATAACGAGAAAACAACTTTTGTTATGTCGAGATAACGAGAAAATTAAGTCGTTATAACGAGAAAACAACTTTCGTTATGTCGAGATAACGAGAAAATTAAGTCGTTATAACGAGAAAACAACTTTCGTTATGTCGAGATAACGAGAAAATTAAGTCGTTATAACGAGAAAACAACTTTCGTTATGTCTATATAACGAGAAAATAAGTCGTTATAAAGAGAAAACAACTTTCGTTATGTCGAGATAACGAGAAAATTAAGTCGTTATAACGAGAAAACAACTTTCGTTATGTCGATATAACGAGAAAATTAAGTCGTTATAACGAGAAAACGAGAAGGAAAAAAATTATATTGCATGGCCGCTTAGAACTTCCGTATGTGGCTGCATTTGGATGGAGAAGGAATTGAACGGGAGGAGGAAAGTTGACATTTTGAAGGGCAATAGTGGCCCAAAAGAAGAGCAAGAACACAAGACAAACGTCTGACTGCAGTGCATTATTATGATATAAAGACAGTAAACCAATCCATAACATAACCAAAGCGATAACCATCTCTATGCTAACATTGATTTTAATTTGGAAAATTGCACCTGCTTAATGAATTCGTTATTGTAGGACGGCAGCAGTGGAATCCCTCAAAACAGAATGAGATGAAATTGTTTTTTAATTATGAATGCATCGTTGTGTGTTGGATGAGTTAGGTTAAACATAAATATTGCAAGAAACCCACTGTCGTTCACTGATGTTTGTGACAGCTGCAGGTGGCAAATTTATAGACAATTTTGCATTGTGCCATTTTCATACATCTTGCTTCTAGAGCATGTTTGATTTAGTTTACCCCAAAGTGATAATTAATACATTAACTAACATGCAGGAGCTAACATGTAATTAAGGTAGTGTCATGCAGAAGTTCATATGACTCATGTTGTAGTTGAGTTAGTTCTTCATTGGTTCTTGATTAATACATATCTTAACTCATCATTAGTTCATAGTCAAGTATTTATTAATTCAGGAATTAGTACCTGATTAATTCATGTACGGTATTGTAAAGTGTTCCGTTACTTTTATGGAAAGTATGTTGTTGAATGTAATTGTTACTTTTGCATTACTTTTTGTCACCTTGGCTGGGCTTGCCTATTTTGTTTTTAATAACAAAAAAGGCAACTGTAAAGGCCCTTTCACATCAAAAGTGAAATTAATAAGCCTGCGGATGAAGGAAGTTGCATTGTTCCATGCACCTCAATCCCAATTTATCTCAACACGGGGACAGGAGAGGTGTCAGTGAATAAATAAGAAAAAAAGTAACTTGAAAAAGTAAATCAGATATCTTGTTGTAAAATTTAAGTTAGTTGATAAAAGTAATCTGATTACATAACTCATGTTACTTGTAATGCATTACCCCAACACTGGTCACAACTGTGTGATGTTAAGTCAAAATGGTGAGAAATAGTAACAAACAAACAAACAAAAAGTCAATACCAAGAAATAAAGTTTGTGAAAAAAATTGTGAAAAAATTGTGTCATTTTAAAGAAAGTAGAAATTGTGAAATATATAGTCACATTGTGAAACAAAGTCGTAATTGTGAGATAAAAAGTTGCTGCAACTGAAATAAAGCAGTTACAAGAAATAGTCCCAATTTTAAGATTTGCATTTGCAAAAATGAAAATGTTACAGTTGTGAAATATTTAGAGAGATAAAGTTGAAGTTATGAGAAATAAAGTTGCACTTGCAAGCTATTTTGTCTTTTTGTATGTGAGGCAGAAACTGGCTTACATATTGACCACTCTCATATCACTGCACTAAAAAATCAACAGCAACATCTACACTTTAACAGCATGTGTTCCCCTCAGATTTATTGACATTACTTTATCATGAGCAGATTGCACACTTTGAGAGGACAGTGGTTTTGGAGGGAAAGACACACTTTATTACTACAGCATTAATATCCAATCCTGTGCTCGTCCGTGCCAGGTGTGTTTTTCTACCTGGGATCCTTTCCCATACACTATGACCAAATAACATTCTTATCATTCTTAAATGCTTAAATGTTGACATTAACCAATAATAATTAAAATGTTATCAAATGTGGTTAAGTAACAGATTAAGAAATATTGTCAACATTTTTGGTATAACTGAAATTGTTTTCTTTCCAAGGTAATGCAAGGCATGACCTCAAACAATTACACGATTATGAATAAATGTGCATGCAAACTTAGGAAGAGAGAGGGAAAGGCATTGTGAATTTGCAAAGCTGTTTCTCATGCTGGCATCACCATTCAGCAGTGGTCCAAATGACTGTTACCTTCTGAATGCACATGAAAAATGACTTTTCATTGACATTTCTAAAATCACAGGCCACTAGAATGCTATATACTCAAGTGAAAATACTTTTTTATATATACAGCCCACTGTGTATGTGCATGTGCTGTCAGTCTGTAATAAGGACATGAGCAGGGCAATGGAGGTGAACTGGAATGGACTGAAAGGCATAAATACAGGAAAAAATGCTCTGCCTCTATACAAAACACCTTTATGCCTGAATTTGATGCAATTACATTTTACTTTGGTATGTGACATAAACTGTTCACAGCATATTTACTGTGGAATGTAGGATGTTTCTTCAACTATGGGCACTTCTGACCCTGTGGACTCCTTTAAATCACACTTTTCACACTCATACTAGTTTATTTCATTTGTCCATTTGCCTTATGGCTAATTTCATAAGTCACATTTAATCTAGAATCAGTCCAAAAAATACATATACATAAAAGCCTGTGCAAAGTAAATAATACATATGAGATATATAATTATTTGTATTATTATTTTTGACTGTAAACATCAACCCCTGGGAAAGTAAAGGTGCCCATAGTTGAAATACCACAAAATGGCATCTGTGTGTTTCATGCATGGTAGTAAACTACCTAGAGGTCAAAGTTTGGGGCCTTTAAGAAGACATTTTGAAAGAAGTTTATTTTGCTCACCAAGGCTACATTTATTTTATCAAAAGTACAGTAAACTGTAATATTGTAAAATATTACATTTTAAAACAGCTGTTTAAATCTATTTTAATATTTAAAAATCTATTCATCAGAATTCTGACAAACGCATCTATTTGAAATAGAAATCTTTTGTAACACTACACGTCACTTTTGACAACTTTAATGGGCCTTGCCAAATAAAATATTTTAAAAGTTTTTCAAAGTATTTCTTTACAAACAATTTATTGACCCAAACTTTTGAACATTAATGTACATGCAACATCCATCTATCCCTCCCTCCCACTGTTTTCTGCATGCATCATCACCTGGCTTCTCTCCCTCACTGCGGTGAGAGTTTAATAGGCATGTTGGACTGCAGGAATCCTGCAGTTCTAGTTCAGGATTAATCCTCATTTCACTGCTAGTTTAAAATGTTAGAATTGATTTCCATTGCACTGTTAATCTGGTTTAAACTCCCCTTTAGGAAGGAGTGGATGTTGGAAAAAAATTATAATTTTATACTGAGCAATGGAAAAACATCTTTAAAGTTACTACTTTGCTATACTTGTTCAACCATTTTTGCTAGATCTGTCTATATCTCTCAA
>JADLZN010004998.1:0-142361 GCA_018155175.1 Sinocyclocheilus anophthalmus
GTTATTTTATTTTATTTTAATTTTTTTTAATGCGGATATTAATAGAAGTGAAAATGTGTCTCTGTCTAGTCCCAGTCTCCACTACTGTTTCACAATCACAATAGAATGGTTACTTATGCTTATATTTCATTTAAATACATAATTCAGACTAAACAAGGTGATTGTGGTTGGTGTGGAGTCATGTCCCCTCAATATCCCCTCAATGTTTTATCACCCTTGTTTCCTCTATTTTTGCAACCTTCCTTCTTTTTCACAGAGCCTGAGAACAAACGGAATGATTAGGGAATCCTTACCAGCTAATCACACTGTGCCATGGCCACTTCCGCCTTGTTGATTACCACGGAAACCATTAGAGAGAAGAAAGTGGCGGGATGTTTGATGGTGTCCGGCGGCTCAGGGGAGGTCAAAGAGGGGTGTGTGTGATAGGCCATTTAGTCTTCCTGCTCCCATTACTTGAGCATTTCCTCTATCTCACAAACACACACACACACACACACACACACACACACACACACATCTAAGTCTGGACACTAATCATTACCATACCACAAACTATTACTATAGCAATACAGCACTCGTACTGCACTCAGATCTGCACACAGTGACCTTCATGAGCTAGATCAGGGATTCACAAGCTTTTATTTCTGCTGAACCTGTATCTCTGGTAATGCTCTAACCTTTCTAGAAATAAAATGAAAAATTATTTCAATTTTTATATTTGCAATTTATTATTATTTTTATTTTTTCCCACACTCAATCAAGTTGTCTGTCCCTCAACTCAAAGTCAAAATGTTGATGCTTCATTAAGTTCATAAAGAGATCCTAAAAGTAATCCATATTAATCAATAGTTTTAATGCAAGTCTTCTAAAGAGATTCTATCACAGGTAAAATTTTAATTGATGGCCCCTTTAGACATTCTGTTCAAAATCAAAAGTTATTAGAGTATTAGCAGACGTCCTGCTTAATATCTGCTAACACTTAATTTTGATGGTCCCCCAACAGACTACTGACTATTCTACTGAATACAGAAAGTACATGTCAGCTTCTTCTAACCCTAACCAAACAGTCTACTAATATTCTACAAACTCTAATGACAGTTAGTGTACATGTAGTTGCAAATTTACTTAAAGGCAACAGTATTTCTAAAGAGGACCATCAAAATAAAGTGTAATCCATGAACACATTTAATTTATGCATTTATTTGCATATAAACATTGGTATATGCACATTCACAGAGCTCAGAAAATATCATACAAGAAAGACCATCTATGTATGTGTGTTGTGAGCAACAGCATAGCAATGCCCTGGCAACTTCTCTAGCATCATGTGGCAAGTTTGCAGGGTCAAGATCCACTCATAAATGTTCTTCAGAAAACATAAAAATCAAGTTTCTTTTGGAATTTGCTCTTCTATAAAATTCTCAGGAACCCCCTGTAGTTTCATCATGGACCTCTAGGGACTGGTGTGTGCTGTCCTTTTGTGCAGGGCGGAGCAAAGGCTGTCTTCCCTCCACCCTGAATTTTTCGCTGCATTGCTGCTAACCACGACCCCGTAGAGGGAGGTCGTTGGGGAAGCATGACCTGGTCGTCAGGTTTCTTAGGGTGGCGAGAAGGTTAAATCCTCCACGGCTCCCCTCTATACCCTCTTGGGACCTTTCTCTAGTGTTCAAAGCACAACATCAGGACCCTTTTGAGCCTTTTCAGTCAGTTGAGCTGAAGTTTCTATCTATGAAGACTCTGCTCCTGCTTGCACTGGCCTCCATAGAGAGGGTAGGGGACCTGCACACATTTTTTCGGTCGACGATTCGTGCCTAGAGTTCTGGCCGGCTGATCCCCAGGTAACCCTGAGGCCCCGGCCCGGCTATGTGCCCAGGGTTCCCGCTACTCCCTTCAGGGATCAGGTGGTGAACCTGCAAGCGCTGCCCCCGGGGGAGGCAGACCCAGCCCTGGCTTTGCTTTGTCCCGTCCGAGCCTTAAGGTGCTACGTAGACCGGACACAAAGCTTTAGGATCTCAGACCAGCTCTTTGTCTGTCACGTAGGCCGGCAGAAGGGGAATGCCGTCTCAAAGCAGATGATGGCCCACTGGATAGTGGATGCATCACACTGGCTTATCAGGCACAGGGTGTGCCCGGCCCACTCAGGTTGCGAGCTCACTCAACTAGAGGTGTTGCATCCTCCTGGGCTCTGGCTCTGGGTGGGCGGTGCCGCGCGACAATATCTGTAGGCTGCAGGCTGGGTGGGGTAGGGCTGCGGGCTGGGCGGCCCCTAACACGTTCGCTAGGTTCTATAGCCTTCGTGTTGAGCTGGTATCCTCTTGTGTTCTCACCTCAAATGGGTAGAAGCACTGAGAGGCCCCGGCTTCGGGTCGGCTTGCTCAAACCACTCCAGAGAGTCCATACAGTAGACACTGTTGAGTTCCTCCATCCCCTCGGCAACCAGACGTGGCAGAACGTCCAGCGCCAGGCCCTCACTCGATGAATCCTTGAGAACCGGTAGAAGGCTAGGTTCCTATGTAAGACCTAAGTGGATCTCATTTGTGTAAAGTCCACGGTATAGCCTTGTGCCCGTGTTTCCCCGGCAGACTTCTGCCATTTCAAGAGGGTTCAATTACCTCCATTCTTCCATATGCACCTAAAGAATGTTCATATGTGTATTTGTTTCCGAAACTTTCTTCGGGAAGGTTGGAGCTTCCGTAATGTTCCTGTTCCAAGTAGAACGGGTACGTTGTCCCAGTGTTATCCAGTCTTACTCATTGGGTAGTGCAATAGCAGCAGTAGCTGTCCTCTTTTGAAGAAGCCCTGGCCTACGCCAAAAAGTAGGGGCGCAGTTGGCTTCCACAGGACACTGGAAGGGAAAAGTAGCTGTGGCCTTTTGGTAGGATCCAAATTTCGTCGGTCATCCGACGTGACGTCGGAATTGACCGACTGAAAGGGAACGTCTCGGTTACATATTGTAACCCTCCTTTCCTGAAGGAGGGAACGGAGACGTCATGTCCTGTCGCCACAGCTCCTGTACCACCACTGAGCAGCCAGGTCACCGGCTCGGCTCCTCAGCAAAAAACCTGAATATGCGCTGCATCTGCCGCCTACTTATACTCACACAGTGATCAGCAGCAGCTGGATGCAATAATCACATCACAATTTGCATTGGCTCGTTTAGTTTACATTCGAATTAGATTGGTCCCTCTAAGCGAGATCCCAATTTCGTCGGTCATCTGACGTGACGTCTCTGTTCCCTCCTTCAGGAAACGAGGGTTACCATATGTAACCGAGACGTTGTTTATATTTCTAAGATATTGTAAGTGTAATTTATTCCTGTGATTGCAAAGTTTAATTTTCAGCAGCCATTACTCCAGTGCTCAGTGTCACTTCTACTACTTTACTATTTGCATGACATTTTTCTTATTGTTATCAATGTTCAAAACGATTTTTCCAGCATAAAATTTTGTGTAATATATTTTAAATAATATATTTCACAAAAAAAGTATTTTTAATAAATTAATATTTTATTCACAAAGGTGCATTAAATTGCTCAAAAAATCTATTTCAAATAAATGCTCAACTTGTGAACTTTCTATTCATCAAATCATCCTGAAAAATGTATCACAGTTTCCACAAAAATATTAGTCAGCACAATATGAGAAACCATTATTTATTGAGCAGTAAATCAGCATATTAGGATATTTTCTGAAGGGTCATGTGGCACTGAAGACTCGAGTAATGATTGTAATGAATGACTACGTACAAATACTGTACACTCATGATTAATTTCTTCGTAAGCCAAAAAGTTTGGTTGTTACTGTATACCAACTTTTGTTTCTTATTTCAAAATGTATTTTGCTTTGTCATTCTGATGAGTTAAGTGATGTATATAGTCACAGAACACTCCCTTCAAAAAAATCAGATCACAAGTGGCCACAGGAGACTCGTTTAGTTGTTTTAGTTGTCATTTGGTTAATAAAACTCTTATTTTGCAGTGTTGTCAAACGCCTGTCTGCTAGTCAGCATATTTAAGAGATATAAACCCAAAAGATAGTGTGATGCCAGCTGGTTTTCATGGGTTGGTAGATCTTTAGCTTGGAGCTATTTTGAATATGTTGACCGTACTCAGTCCTTAATTGGCTTACCTTAACTGCTACTTGCTGACTGATAGGCCTTCTGGTTAAAAATTCTGACAGAAATGGAGGTTTAACGAGGCTGATATGATTTTTGTTAGCTCCAGTGCTATCAGCTAGCAGATGGATGGTCTCAGTGTCTATCTGTAGCTTTGATAATTTATTACCTGGGGTGTAAATTGTCAACAGAGGAATACCGTCTGTCAGAGCTGGATTTATTCTTGGTTGTTGGCTTGCTACAACCAACCATGGCTCATGCGGCCAGTAAATGTAGCTGGAAGAGGAATGAACTAACAGCTTGAGCACACACACACACACACACACAAACACTTACAACCATAGCGGCTTGTGTAAATCTTAGGGGTGCAGCCCACTGTCTATGACCCTTAGTAAACATAAGCATTGGAGAGATTGACTCCATATAGTGCTGTTATGATTATATGAAATGTTGGCTTGCGATTAATTGTAATGTAATTGTGATTAATGATTAAATTGTTTTCACAGTGCATGCTTAATACATTTACACCTTAGGAAAGAATTTGTTCACACTGAACTTAGACACATAAAATGTATGATTTTATTTAAGGCTTTGTTGACATATGCCACAGGGTTGGATTAATGGCATGAATATTTAAAAAATATAGATTTTTCGGAATTTACTCACATTATTATTATTATTATTTTATTCATCATCATCACAAGGTCAGAATTTATCAATATAATACCACCACTAACACACAAACGAACAGTTGTTTATGTTATTGTTGTTGTTGTTGTGTTTATACCATATTCCCTGGAAGGTTTATTGATATATTGTCTCATTTCGTATTGTGTGACAGCTATCCCTAATATATTTTGGCGTACTATGTATTTTCTACTGATCCTGCACTATTCAATTCCGAAATGTGTCCTTGTCAGTTAGTTAATTCATTACTACTATGGGTTGTTTTGTTATTTCTGTTTTTCACACAGGGTTGGTTTTGTATCATTTAAACCAGTTTAAATGATACATTTCAGTTTGATATATTGTTAGCTGTGAATGATGTTAGTATGTGTTGACAGTGTTTTCTTAAGTCGACTTTCTAAAAATACTAAAGCAAATTAGCATTTCGTCAGCCTCTGTCGATCTGTGAATTCCTGTTCTCTCTTCACTGAAGATGCTATGAGTGTTAAAACCGAGCCCCCTTCTGCTGCAGTACATGATCCTAGCATGCTGATCTTACATCATATCAAACAGACTCTCTCCAGAGAGAATTTAGCATCAAACGTCCAATAAATAACCGCAATCAACAGTGACATGCCAATATGGTGCTACGCGCAGATCAGAGTATTGATGCCATAAGATTAAAAAAAATCAATCGGCCGATGAATGACAAATTACACCTTGAGTAACCTCCACTAGCTGCCTGTTGAAATAATCGTACAAAACAAAACAATCTTACATTAAATAAACTCAGCATTTTAAAGAAACAATTTTAAGGCGAGAGTGGTGTGTCTTCATGTTCCGTTATGAAATAGTCTACCAGATAAACTCTTGTTCACTGTTGCTAGGGCTTTCTCAGGTTTCAGACGCTTAGCATTTAATTTAATATCAGTCACATAAAAGTCGACATAAAATCATAGTGGCGCATCTTTCATGGCGCTTGTAATCACTCTAGCTTGCTTTCCGTGTCACAGCCCATTTCAGAGCTCTGTAGGCTTGAATATTGGTGCATTTTCCCTTTTTCATGCTGCAGATTGACACGTTAGCATGCCAACCTACCTGCAAGTAATTTCAGCTTGAGTTGGCCTGAACTAGACTGGATTGATTGGTGGCGCAGACACATGCTGGGTCACCAGCCTTAAATAATCCATAATAGAATGGGGAGTGTGAGCAGGGGGCCTTGAACATCGCATTCACAGTCACAAATGGACAGTTCAATCAAATTAGAACTAGCAAAAAATATTTCTGTAATAACTGGAATCCTTGAGGCAAGCCGTGACCCAAAAAGTGTGCTGTTTGGGGGTCCCTGGATATGCCTGTGTGGGCCCCTCCGTGGCTGATGGATTTAATGTGGCCCTTGGAACAGTCTATCTGTCTCTTCTCTTCTTCATAGACTGCTGCTCACTGGAGTGAGCTGAGGATTACAGTATCTTATTAGTGCAGGAAAAGAGACAGCCGTTCACTGAGTCATTCTGTCTGTTGGTCCACATGGGCCACACATCCAGCTTCAGAGCGCTTGAGGATAGTGGCTTTTTTATGCTCTACTGAGAGTTTGAGAGGTTTTTTGGGGGTGGGATGGATTCTAGTCTTGATCCTTCGTCTATGTGCGGCATTATTTGGGACTTTTTATTATTAGCGGTGCTACCAAAGATGTGTGTTCAAATCCATATACACCATTTATGCTGTGAAGGAAAGGTGCATTTGTAGTGTTTTTTTTTTTTGATTGATAAAACAGGTGAAAAAAAAATCCCATAGATTTAGTGAAGTAGGGACCCAAAACATATATCGAGACTTGAAGTGGGCTTTTAGGGACAGTTGGCAACCACATCTTAGCATCTAGTGGTGACATGTACTTGTACGCATCATTTTTTATTATTTTTTTTTTTTTTAGATTATTTTTTTTATTATTCTTATTTGTATATTTTTATATGCATTTTAATAATTTGATTATTGCGTACGTATCGCTTTTATTTTATTTAAACTTTGGTCTTATTTCCTTCTCATTTAATATCGTTTACTATATGTTTTTATTTTATCTTTTCACTATTTTTGTTATATGTAGAATTTGATACATTATATTTAATCTATCGATCATTTTTATTTATTATTATATGTGTCAGTTTGCACTCAGCAGTAATTAATATTAATTTAATGTAATTTAATTCTTTACATAATTATTGTTGTTTCATTATTTGATTTTTTTTTTGTATTTTAATTAAATGTTTTTTATAGTTTACTATTAATTTAATTTGTTTCTAAATTACAGTGGTCGCCACAGCTCCAAATTCTTCAGTGTTTTAATGACATTTTTTGAATTGCTCTAATTATTCATTTGTTTGTTTACCTCTCTATCTTTGGCCGCTGTTTCAGGGCTCAGACGTCCAGAAGTGATAACGGGTAATGAAAAAAGTGTAATGCATTGTAAGAGAGTGATATGTTTGTCAAGCAACATGGTAAACATTACATTATTCAACACAGTTCAAAACACTAATGTGTTTTAAATGCGTATTTACTTCTCTAATTCAACACTAATGATAAACATCATTATTGCCACTAGCTGTCTATACAGGTGATGGAAGCAATTATCCATAAGATTCAGCGCACCGGAGAGTGACACTTTATTTCAGCTGTATTCAATGGGAAGTCAATAGAAAAATAGAAAGTCCCTGGTGACGGCCACATACTGACCTTCTGACTGATAGTTGTGTGAAGAGTAATCCCAGCTCCCATTGATGAATCTTAGCTTCTCGCGCTCTAGATGCGGTCTAATTGAATTTCCTCGGTCACAATGAAAACTTACTCCAACCTGCCAGTTTTGGGCTGCGCCTTTGATAAGCAGATGACCCCCGTGGAATTGAGGTCACCGGCAGCAAAAACAAGAGTGAGTGAAAAAAAAGTAAGTTTCTTCGCCAGTCAAGCCTCTGTATCGACTCATAAGAGCAAAGATGTCACGCGGGTCTGTGAGTTTTGTCTGTATTTCTAGACACACACATGCTGTTTGATTTAGCTGCCTCATCCTCTTCACAATAAAAGTCCTTTATAGCAGTAATGAGAACTGTTACTCACACATTTGAATGGATAACATACTTGAATAATGCATCTCTTTGCCACCTAGTCATTCCTCTAGCAGCATTTGCCGCTCCTTTTGGGAGCTGTTGGTGCAGACACAAGAAACAGATGTTTGCCGCTGCAATAATATGTAGAGCAGTCACTGCAAAGTCACGCTGGGACTGAGATAAAATTATGGTGTAGCGTGTTGGAACGGGATGTTATCATATCCCTTGATTCTCCTGTAAATGCTCCGTCGAATCCGACCAGGACCCTGCTAGTTCCCTGAAGGAAACATCTCATCCATGGTTTTTCCTGTGAGACTCTGGGCTTTCTACAAATATCACAGTTGAACGGATAGTTTAAAACTGAAATGTGACCCTGGACCACAAAAACAGTCATAAGTAGCACGGGTATATTTTTTATCAATCAGAGCCAATAATACATTGTATGGGTCAAAATTATTTTTTTTCTTTTATGCCAAAAATAATTAGGAATGGTATTAAGATAAGATCATGTTCCATGAAGATTTTTTTTGTAAATTTCCTACTGTAAATACAGTGGTGTGAAAAAGTGTTGGCCCCCTTCCTGATTTCTTATTTTTTTGCATGTTTGTCACACTTTAATGTTTCAGATCATCAAACAAATGTAAATATTAGTCAAAGATAACACAAGTGAACACAATATGCAGTTTTTAAATTAAGGTTTTTAAAACAAAATCCAAAACTACATGGCCTGTGTGAAGAAGTGTTTGCCCCCCTGTTAAAACTGTGGTTTATCACACCTGAGTTCAATTTCTCTAGCCAAACCCAGGCCTGATTACTGCCACACCTATTCGCAATCAAGAAATCTCTTAAATAAGACCTGCCTGACAAATTGAAGTAGACCAAAAGATCCTCAAAAACTAGACATCATGCCGAGATCCAAAGAAAATCAGAAACAAATGAGAAAAAGTAATTTAGATCTATCAGTCTGGAAAGTTGTGTAAAGCCATTTTTAAGGCTTTGGGACTCCAGCGAACCAAAGTGAGAGTCATTATTCACAAATGGCAAAAACTTGGAATAGTGGAGAACCTTCCCAGGAGTGGCCTTCCGACCAAAAGTACCCCAAGAGCACAGCGACGACTCATCCAAGAGGTCATAAAAGAACCCAGAACAACGTTTAAAGAACTGCAGGCCTCACTTGCCTCCGTTAAGGTCAGTGTTCATGACTCCACCATAAGAAAGATACTGGGCAAAAGTGGTCTGCATGGCAGAGTTCCAAGACGAAAAAACCGCTGCTGAGCAAAAAGAACAAAGGCTCGTCTCAGTTTTGCCAGAAAACATCTTGATGATCCCCAAGACTTTTGGGAAAATACTCTGTGGACTGACGAGACAAAAGTTGAACTTTTTTTGGAAGGTGTGTGTCCCATTATGTTTGGTGTAAAAGTAACACTGCTTTTCAGAAAAAGAACATCATACCAGCACTAAAATATGGTGGTGGTAGTGTGATGGTCTGGGGCTGTTTTGCTGCTTCAGGACCTGGAAGACTTGCTGTGATAAATGGAACCATGAATTCTGATGTTTACCAAAAAATCCTATAGGAGAATGTCCGGCCATCTGTTCATCTGTTCAAGTTGAAGCGAACTTGGGTTCTGCAGCAGACAATGATCCAAAACACACCAGCAAGTCCACCTCTGAATGGCTGGAGTGGCCTAGTCAAAGTCCTGACCTGAATCCTATTGAGATGCTGTGGTATGACCTTAAAAAGGCGGTTCATGCTCGAAAACCCTCCAATGTGGCTGAATTTACAACAATTCTGCATAGATGAGTGGACCAAAATTCCTCCACAGCGCTGTAACAGACTCATTGCAAGTTATCGCAAACGCTTGATTGCAGTTGTTGCTGCTAAGGGTGGCCCCAACCAGTTATCAGGTTTAGGGGGCAAACACTTTTTCACACAGGGCCATGTAGTTTTGGATTTTGTTTTCCCTTAATAATAAAAACCTTCATTTAAAAACTGCATGTTGTGTTCACTTGTGTTATCTTTTACTAATATTTAATTTGTTTGATGATCTGAATATTTTAAGTGTGACAAACATGCAAAAAAAAATAAGAATTCAGGAAGGGGGCCAACACTTTTTTCACACCACTGTAACTACAAAAACCTAATTTTTGTTTAGTAATATGCATTGCTAGGACTTCATTTGGACAACTTTAAAGGTGATTTTCTCAATTTTTAGATTTTTTTGCACCGAGTCCGAGGTCCGAGGTTGTTGAGACCATCCTCCAATCCAGAGCTCCCTCAACGAGGAAACTGTACGCCTTGAAGTGGAGGTTTTTCACTTCTTGGTGCGGAGACCGCCACCTCGACCTAGTTAACTGCCCAGTTGGTACAGTGCTAGAGTTCCTGCAAGCCCGATTCTCTGCAGGGTTGACCCACTCCACCCTGAATGTCTACGTGGCGGCTATTGCGGTCTACCACGCCCCTCTTGGTGGCCAGTTAGTGGGCAGACACCCCCTAGTTACACGTTTCCTCTGCGGTGTGCTGAGGCTGAGGCTGAGGCCTCCGGTACGGCCTGTCATGCTCCAGGCCCTCGGTCCTCGTCCCTTAGGGGATCCAGACCAGCAGAAGCTTAACTGTATGTGTCCAGTGCGAGCACTGGACGCATACATCCACAGAGCTGCGGTGGATAGTAGATTCCATTTCTATTTCCTATGAGTCCTCTGATCTCCCTTCACCTCTTAGGCTCAAGGCTTACTCTACTAGAAGTGTGGCGGCCTCTAAGGCCTTCCTGGCAGGTGTCTCCATGCAGAACATCTGCGATGCCGTGGGATGGTCCATGCCCCTGACCTTCGTCAGGTTCTATGACATAGACATGCGAGTCACTCCTGGCTCCTCTGTTCTCACGCCTTAGCTGTGCACGCTTCCACACTAGGCGAGATTGGAAAGTCTGGCATTCTCGTTCCCTAAGCGTCTTCTGACACAAGCTCGAGTTCCTGAAGAGGAACGTCTCAGGTTACGTATGTAACCATGGTTCCTCGAAGGAACGAGACGCTGCGTCTCAGAGCCATACTTTCGGTATCTCTGCGAGCGCTTGCTTCATTCCTAGAAGCTGATGCTGGCTCCGCCGCACGTGTTTTTATAGCTTCCTGGTCATTACGTCATCCGCCGTGATGTCTTGCCCATCTATTGGTCTGATTACACATGAGGTTCAGAGCCGGTCATGCTGAAAGGCGTTCCCCAAGCGTCTTTCGACGCAGCTCGAGTTCCTGAAGAGGGACTGTTTTTTTTTTCTCTTATTCTCACTATTCCTTATGATGCATGCATTGAATTCTGGGAAATGCCTGGGAACTGGATGACCTTGTGGTCTGTTATGAAAAATGCACTCGGTTCAGCTCACCCCAGAATGGAAGCAGCAGCATTATTATTCTTTTTCAGAATTTTATGTCTGTATTTAATAATTTGTTAGATGTCAACGTAGAAAAATGGGACAGGTTATGAATTTTTAATAATTAATTTTGAAGGTGTGCCACATATATTGAGTATGCAGACGCACAACTTGACACAAGCATAAAGCAATAACTCAGAATTACGATTCAATCTCCACAGGGCCTTTTTTTCTTTGAGGGTCTAATAAATGTGTCTTCATTTTGGAATAATTTCCTCCATCTGTGGGAGTTTAACAGTATTGGAAGCGGGTTTGGGTGCTAAGAGTCAATTATTCTTTAACTGTGTGACCTCTCAGACCCCAAAGGGAGGGTTGCCACAGCGACCTCGCTCAAGGGCTCAGGGGTAAACGTTTTAATGGTGTTCCTAGTCAAAGACTTCATACTCTGTTAATTACTAATTATATAAATCTGCATTACAGTATTATCCTGGCCTATCATGCAGCTAAATCTGTCATGCAGGAAAAGTGAATTTTCATGCCTGAGTAGCGGTGCAGGCCATTTGGCATATTCACAAGTGAATGAAACTGAATGTGGAGGCCTCAGCAGTTCGTTGTGAAGCGCAGAGGGAGTATGAGGTCAGAAATCCGGGTAATTGGTGCTAAAAGAAACACAAAGCAATTAATAAAACAATCAGTGTTTAAGATTCAGGACTATGCCTGTTCCCCTTAATTGTATTTTGCGTTTTATTGCGAAAGATAATTACATTCTCTAAAAAAAATCACCCCTTTTAGTGGTCTAATATCATAACTATTTCCGCTCATATTGAATTGGTTACGCAATTTGAATTAAATGCAATGCAAGCAGAGCAATTAATTGAGAGTGTGTTATTTTCAATGCACTTATTTTTGTCTGGATTATAGAGATTTGTGCATTGAATCTCATATTTTTGACCCGTTGCAAAAGTGTTTCGAGCCATCAGCAAGGATTAAAGTCCAGACGTTGTGTCAGAGAAGAGCAAGATTGTCTGAGAGGTCTATTTTGATGTTGACGCCCTGGGTAACACTGGAGGGCAGTTTAAATCTAACGGTAATTGCATGTGCTCCTAATGTCTGCCAAGATAGTGAGACAGAAGCTCTCTATGCTGCCCTATTTCTTTCCTCCTAGAGACTCTCTTGCCAAGTGGTGATGGATGTGATGTACACTGATTTGTGACAGACAGGTTGGAGCAAGAACTCAAATGACCAGCAGGATTTAAGATGATGCATTTCTGTCATATTGCTGGAGCATCTGACCACACCGCAGCTAATTGGAGAATGCGGTTATTGGATTTGTTTTGTGCTTATTATGAAGCATTGACCTTAAATGCTTGACTGCTCATGCAGTGCAGTACGAGTTTCGGTCTACCTAGACACCATATTTGGGCATCATAGGGGAGTTCAGATGTTCGGTATAAGTCTCTGCACACTCCTATGATGTGCAAAAATGTGTGTTTTGGCATTGATGCCAATTTGAACATTTGAATGCAGCGATGATGTACTAAATAGATTTAAGCATTCAATGATGCCCCCCCCCCCTTCAAAATAAATCTTTATTATGTTGGCAATGATGCCCATAATCTATTCACACCTTAATTTTACCCAAGCATTGATTTGAACCGTTTTTAAATGTGCCTATGGGCACAAACATATTGTGAGATAGCAAATAACATGTAAAAAGAAAAAGTTGAATGTCCAAATATGGACAAAAATAGATTTGCACATTTGATCTCAACTATTACCGTATTGACCCGAATATAAGACGATGTTTTTTTCTTGGAAATACATCTGAAAAAACACGGTCGTCTTATATTCAGGGTCCTAGACTTTGACGTGTCAATATACACCCACAAAATAGGGTGGCGCCGATCTGCATAAAACGAGTGTGCCATGAAAACTAATGTAATGCCTGTTTGTAATATCACGGAGGATAACAAAAGAAAAAAGACACCACCTTACAGCTGCATGAGTCCAGCCTGTTCACTTTAGCCTATGGGACCAAACGCCCGTTTGTGATTTTAAAACGTAAGACGTACCCAGATTTGAAGTCTACAGTAATATTTAACTTCTACTGTTAATAAGATTTTGGTAGGCTAATATTAGATGGATAACCTTAAAAAAATAAAACAAAATGTCCTGATTCAGATGGGCTACCTGTTTTTGTTTTTTTATGGTATATCAAAACGTGTATATTTTTTAAATGTGATTGTTGGTACATTTTACCAGTTTTTACCATACTTTCAAAACTAAAATTAAAATAAGAAAAATATGCAATATGAAATAATTGAAGACAAAATGTGTTTTTTTACTGAGAAAAAAACAAGATTTGGTTTTAAAAAAGCCTTTTTCCAAAAGGTAAATCTGGAAAAAGGGGGGTCGTCTTATAAACAGGGTCGTCTTATATTCGGGCCAATACGGTATACACAGAAATCAATTTGAAAATTCAATAAATTGCTTAGAACATTTATATGATGCCCAAAAATCACTTTCAGTGTTAGAACATATCTAAAATTATTTCAATACCTAATTATACACAAATAAAAAATCTAAATGTGAGTTCAAATGCAACTATGATGCACAGAAAACATTTTGATATGGGTAGAAATCTGTTTGAGCATTTGAATGTACACAAGATGCACTAAAATGTTTAAACATTTGAATGGTACCCAAAAATATTTTTAATGTTAATTTCATGCACAAATATCAATAAAAAAAATTTGAATGGTGGCTCAATGCAGCTGTACTGTATGAGGTGCAGAAAAAGAAATGCCTGGAAATCAGTTTGAGCGTTTGAATACAATTATGATGCACAAGTATTGTTTGATGATACCCAAAATACATACATACACTGAACAAAATTATAAACACAACACTTTTGTTTTTGCCCCCATTTTTCATGAGCTGAACTCAAAGATCTCAGACTTTTTCTATGTACACAAAAGGCCTATTTCTCTCAAATATTGTTCACAAATCTGTCTAAATCTGTGTTAGTGAGCACTTCTCCTTTGCCGAGATAATCCATCCACCTCACAGGTGTGGCATATCAAGATGCTGATTAGACAGCATGATTATTGCACAGGAGTGCCTTAGGCTGGCCACAATAAAAAGCCACTCTAAAATGTGCAGTTTTATCACACAGCACAATGCCACAGATGTCGCAAGTTTTGAGGGAGCATGCAATTGGCATGCTGACTGCAGGAATGTCCACCAGAGCTGTTGCCCGTGAATTGAATGTTAATGCCTCTACCATAAGCCGTCTCCAAAGGCGTTTCAGAGAATTTGGCAGTACATCCAACCGGCCTCACAACCGCAGACCACGTGTAACCACACCAGCCCAGGACCTCCACATCCCGCATCTTCACCTCCAAGATCGTCTGAGACCAGCCACCTGGACAGCTGCTGCAACAATCGGTTTGCATAACCAAAGAATTTCTGAAAAAACTGTCAGAAATCGTCTCAGGGAAGCTCATCTGCATGCTCGTCGTCCTCATCGGGGTCTCGACCTGACTGCAGTTCGTCGTCTTAAACCGACTTTGATTTGGGCAATGCTCCATTCGATGGTCATCTGCACTTTGGAGAGGTGTTCTCTTCACGGATGAATCACGGTTTTCACTGTACTGGGCAGATGGCAGACACCGTGTATGGCGTAGTGTGGGTGAGCGGTTTGCTGATGTCAGCGTTGTGGATCGAGTGGCCCATGGTGGGTTTATGGTATGGGCAGGTGTATGTTATGGACGATAAACACAGGTGCATTTTATTGATGGCATTTTGAATGCACAGAGATACCGTGACGAGATCCTGAGGCCCATTGTTGTGCCATTCATCCACGACCATCACCTCATGTTGCAGCATGATAATGCACGGTCCCATGTTGCAAGGATCTGTACACAATTCCTGTAAGCTGAAAACATCCTAGTTCTTCCATGGCCAGCATACTCACCGGACATGTCACCCATTGAGCATGTTTGGGATGCTCTGGATCGGCATATACGACAGCGTGTTCCAGTTCCAGCAACTTCGCACAGCCATTGAAAAGGAATGGACCAACATTCCACAGGCCACAATCAACAACCTAATCAACTCTATGCGAAGGAGATCTGTTGCACTGCGTGAGGCAAATGGTGGTCACACCAGATACTGACTGGTTTTCAGACCCCCCCGGACCCCCCAATACAGTAAAACTGCACATTTTAGAGTGGCCTTTTATTGTGGCCAGCCTAAGGCACACCTGTACAATAATCATGCTGTCTAATCAGAATCTTGATATGCCACACCTGTGAGGTGGATGGATTCTCTCGGCAAAGGAGAAGTGCTCACTAACACAGATTTAGACAAATTTGTGAACAATATTTGAGAGAAATAGGCCTTTTGTGTACATAGAAAAAGTCTTAGATATTTGAGTTCAGCTCATGAAAAATGTGGGCAAAAACAAAAGTGTTCCGTTTATAATTTTGTTCAGTGTGCATGCATACATACATACATAGTTTCAACCCACACAAGAGAAAGAGAGAGGAAGGGATGAATAAGGTTGGGTGGAGAGATAATTAAGGCTGGAGTGAGAGAGATTATGGGAGAAATTAGGAGGAAGGCGGTTGTTGAAGGGGATGTGGACATCTTCAAGGTCACGCTTTTGTGTTGAGATGAGCGATAGACATGGAGAAAAATATCAGAGAGGCTCAGGGGTTGAGGAGATGGTCCAGAGATAATGAAAAGAAAAATTATCTTTGTCTAACCCCCTCCCTTCATCTTCAAAGAGAGCTTTATTATGCATTACACAGTTTGTGTTGTTGGTGTTGGTTAACTCTGATGATGTTCATTTGTAATTGTCAGCTGAAAATGAATCATTTTGTTGGATGACTTCACACCAGTTGCATAGACATTATTCAACCCACTGCAGTTGACAAATTATCACTTCATCCCTCTTTTTTTCTTGTCCTCTTTTAATTTTAATTTTCAGAAAAGACCTCTGAGCTGTAATGGGATAATCCCAGCCACTCTTGGAAATGCACATGTTGAGTAACCAGGAAAAATATCTCCCACTGGAAGCTCACATAAATATTAATATCTGTTTATTTATTAATTCATCCCAGAAAGCGTATTAGAGTTTAGGATTTTCTATTTCGAGGTGGTTTCGCATGTCATACACTTCTTGCATTTAGTCAACAATGATTGTGACAGTGCTCAATCATCTGACAGTATTCCATGAATTAGCCAAGCAACAGAAATGTTCATTTGCAAAAACAAACAAAAAAAAGTTAATTTGTTTCCCCTCATCTCAAATGGTCGGCAGCTCTTCACCAGATGTGGTGAACCTACAAAAAAACCTTTGGAAACAGTGGACAGTTTGCCACATCCGTGAAAAGTTTGACAGCTGTGAAAAATGTAGCATTGTTGCCAAAGTTTTGATGCACCACTGCCAGTAAAGAGCTGCTAATTTCCACCAACCAATTTGCCACATATTAGCCGCAACAAGTTTGACACAAATAAACAGTTTTACAGGGGACTGGCGCCCGTCAGCTGAAGGACTGTTTCTGAATGCCTCTCTCTGTCTCTGTCAATGGCGATATGTTTGGAGCGCTGAGCTGAACATGTTTGCTGTTTCTGGTTTGGTCCCAGGGCTGCCGGTGATGCAGGTGAAGATTGACATCTCCAGACAGCAGGTGGAGAAGATCTTCGGTCTGGAGGATTACTGGTGTCAGTGTGTGGCCTGGAGCACTACAGGAACCCAGAAGAGCCAAAAGGCATTTGTGCGCATCGCCTGTGAGTTCAGCTCTGCTATCTTATAACACAAACATTTTGAGGAATGCTATCTTATAATCTGTGATAAATGTCTAGCACAGTGGGTTCTCAACTGGTGGGGTGCTTCCCCAAAATGGGTCACAGGTCTGTGTTGATCTGAATTGGAGGGGGAAAAATTATTGAACAAAAGCTAAATGCAAATAATAAAGTGCAACTAACAATGCAGCATAAAAATGCATAGATAGGCTACACTTCCAAAATAAATCATATTTACTTTATAAAGAGAGAGACACTGTAGGTTGTTTTTTTAATGTTTTTGAAAGAAGTCACTTATGCTCACCAAGGCTGCATTTAAAAAAATACTGTATAACAGTAATATTTTGAAATAACATTACCATTTAAAATAAGTTTTCTGTTTAAATATATTGTAAAATGTAATTAATTTCTGTGATGGCAAAGCTGAATGTTCAGCAGCTGTTTCTCCAGTCTTCAGTGTCACATTATCAGCTAAAATGAAATTATCAACTAAAATGGAAGAAACCACTTCTAGTATCTTGTCTTGTTAGTGCTGACATCAAGTGACTACATTAAATATGGGTTCATGTGGATAAACAAGGTTTTAAATGACCACGTGTTTTGTGCAATCAGTTACTGACTTAATATATTATTAATAATGTCATTTATTATAATACTTTAATGATATTTATTTGCCTACTTTTGTGCATTAAAAAAATGTTCATACCGTGTAAGGTCATCATTTCAGCCCTAATGTAAAATCTCGGTCTCAAAGCAAAATCAATTGAGAACCACAGGTTAAAGCAAATTAGTTAATTTCCATCATTCAACTAGAAAATACAGAGCCTGATTGAACTACCATTACTAGCTGGTCCTCTATTGGTGCGGTGAGTGAAAAACATAGCAGCTACATGAACAGGTGTTTCTTGCCATAGATGTTAATGTCGTATATATGAATACTTTAATTTTCATTTCAAATACTGTGTAAGCAGTGTGTTTTGGTAAAAAGCATGTCTAACCAAATTAATTTGTCCCTAATGTCTTTAAAGTGCTCTACATCACAGTAGCATTTGCTCTTTTTTATCACTCCACAGTACAAAAAATATAAATAAAAAATTTTGATAGTGCAATTAAAAATAAAATTCAAATAACATATAAATAAATATTTTGAAATTCCTAAAATATCGGCAATACCACAATACATAACACCCCATATATTATAAAAATCTGTTTTTTTTCCAAGGCATACATTGGGGAAAAAAATATAAACGTTGGTTTTATATGACTTATTTAATGTTTGATTGGAAAGTTTGATCAGGAAGAGCCTGTGGCAAGGAAATCTGCTAATCTGCAATGTAACACTTTGTAGTTGCCTCAAGAGGCCTGGTGGTTTTGATATCTCTGTGTGATTAAACACCAAGAAACCGCACTGCCTCACTCAGAACAAACGTCACCACAAAACAGAAGAGAAGACATATTTAAAGTAGCGTCTAAGGAAAGATACATACAGTCATGTGTGTATATATATATATATCTACTATATATATATAGATATATATATATAATATATATATATATATATTTCGTATCATATTCCAAAACTTAAGTTCTTGTAAGTAGATTAATTACATTTTAAATACTTTTATCAGACTACAGCTTTTTTTATTGATTACATGATTACATATTATTCACACAATAGCCATACATTATTCATAGTTTATTGATTCTCCCAAATACATCTTTTTCATCTTTTATATGTTCCTTTTTAAAATAGCCTCCTGCTTATATACACTCAGAAAGTCTTCCAGTTTTGTGGACATTCACACAAAGACAGTCACTAGTCAGGTGGCTACACAGCATTTGACCACTGGATTTACAAAAATAATTTCAAGTGTTTCAACATTGTATCAACTTCTGATGAACACATTAATATTTATTTGAATTATCACTCAAAAAAACTTTTACTCACCCAAGAATGATTACAGCGTCCAGGGGCTCAAACGGTTTGTGTGCTACATAACTCCGTCTTTTCCTGGACACAAAGAGCCATACAACTTCTGAGCACTTTCAATATAGCGCATGAGTCATATGGACCACTTCTGTGCCCATTCACTGTAACTGCGCTAAGGTGAACTATTCCTTTAACAAACCTCTCGAGTTTTCCACTCATGTCATGACAATGTCATCTCAGGACTCGATGGCTATCTAATCCTTTGTGCCTCTCCGATTCCCATCAAATCCTATTTAATTAAATAGAATGTCAAAGGCCCCTCTTCACCTCTTAATGTTTGCCAAGGCCTGATTGATGAAGACAGGCATGACATCTGTTTTGAGGAAACGAAATGACTGGCAGTGCCATCGTTATTGAAAGAGATTTTATTCCCCAGCATCTGAACCGAAGACAAGCCCCTTGTCTCAATGGACACCTTCTTCCAAAAGCTTTTTCGTGTCATAACAGCTATAAACGTTTATGCAAATATTGTTTTGAAATTGTGCCATCGAAAACCCTCCATCAAGTGTAATGCAATTTTGACGAGCAAATACAATTCGACTCGCATCAACGTTTGTCCCAGGGGTTTTAGGTAGAGTGGGTGGTCGTGTGGATACCACAGCCATGGTGTGGTATCGAGTAGTGGAGGAAGATAATGCGACTCCTTTTTGTTGATGCTTTGCCTGGGGGCTGCAGACAACCATTCTCTGAAGCAACCAAGCAGGGTCTAATAAGCACTTGGGTCTGTGATATGGATCATTCTAAGAGAGAACGTACATGGTGCAAACAAAGCCCTGAGTTATATATGGAGGAGCTCTGAACCCAAAAAAACACATTGCTTAATGTGACACAGATAGCATTAGATTAAATGGCTTGGCAGTTTACCTTCCTGGTGATACATGTATACGTTCTGATCCACTTTATGACTACAGGAGAATTTTAGTCAATAGCCTGGCTTGAGAGCCCATAGAAAAGAAAAAAAAAACTTCCAATCCTTTTAAAATCTCAATTGTTTCCCCTAGACTTTTGCTTAATGCCCTCTTCACACTGACAGTAATTTTAAAACTAAAGGTGGCAAAGTCAAAATCTGTCTATAAAAAATCTATACACACACAAAAAGACCTGAATTTAAGACATGTATTTGAATTGAAAATAAAATTAATGTCCATTTGGATTACACAGTTTTAACATAATCTACTAATCCTGATGCAAATTTGTCAGCAATACATAAATGAAACAAAAGATTTCTGTAAAAGTATTAATTAAATAAATGTGTTTTAATGCACAGTAACCAGATTCATGTATTTATCATCTATTTTGTTTCAATCTCATATAGTTTTAACTAACTGAATATTGCTCATTCAACAGCTAGTCATATTTAACCATGTTCGTACTTTATAATTGAATAAATAGTCAGAACATGTCAGAACACATGCTCACCATGCCACTCCTCTGAGAATACTAACCAAATTAATGTTACACTAATTGACAAATAGTTAATATTAAATATATTGTGCCTACAAGGTCCTTTTGCTTTTTTTTTTTTTGTTTTTTTTTTTTTTTTGCAAATAGCTGCAACCCACCTTACCTCATCTTTATTTTATTATGCACATGGGGAAGCCTATATGTTTTAGTTATGGTTGTGCTTATAAGTTTGAACATATATGTTCCAAATACACCTAGTAACTAATAAATAAAATGATTTTGCTGTACAGATCTGAGGAAGAACTTTGAGGAGGAACCACTGGGTAAGGAAGTGGCACTGGATCAGGAAGTCCTTCTGCGCTGTCATCCTCCTGAAGGTGTTCCTCCTGCAGAGGTGAGAGCAACAATTAAACATGTTAACACCCAGCAGCTCTGCTAATTATCCCCCTCATTAATGCACTCGCACAAATATACCATCGAGCCAGAGATCTGACGTCTTTCACCATATTCCGTCTGTTCTATGAGCTGGACTTGGATGAGGAACTACGCAGTGTGATTTGGCAGCTCTGGGAGTCCCATCAATAATACATGAATTTTTGCACTGGTGCAGGACTTGACCAGCCTGCGACCAGCTGTTGCCGCTCAAAATGGCCATCCAAACTAACAGCAGCGACGTATCTGTGCTTTATTTTCATATTAAATATTCAACTCCATTTTCACTACCAAAGTGACTGATAAGTTTGACTTCATTCATTGTCTTTTTTTTCTGACTTGTTTCAGTCAGTTTTAAAAGAACATTCTTGGTTTCATACAATTTCAACATTTGTGGCATAATTATAATTACTGTAGGAACTATTTTTGACTAATTAATCGTTCTTAGTATTATCATTATTATATATTAATCATATTATAAATCATAGTTACAATTAAAGCTAATTCTTACAATAATTTTTAAGATTAAACAGAAAAGTGTCACTATATATTTATATAGAATATTTATGTGGGATGAACATTATACCACAATACATAAAAATGAAATCAAAAATATTTATTCTTTTATTACCAAAGTATTATCATATAGTCCCAATTGCTCTTTTAGTTCTATTTCGTTTCAAGGTGCTAATAAATGTTCTAATTTCTAATATTAGATAGATTAATTAAATAATAAAAAATCTATATATAATAAAACAACTCAAAAAAAGAAAGATAGAAAATGCTAATCCACTTTCTCCTACTGCTCCATGCTCCCATGCAGTGCTTCTTCAGCCCAGGCAGGGTCTTTGGGAGCTGCCCAGAATGGCCGCTGGATACAGTGTGATACAGAGCTTTCCATCGGTTTGAGCCAGACTGAAGCTGTGAAATGTTTTCTCTTGTGTATATCTCTAGGTGGAGTGGCAGAGAAACGAGGAGCTGATCGACCTCAAGACTGACCCCAATTTCTTCATCACCGTGGACCATAATCTCATCATCAAACAAGCCCGCCTGGCCGACACAGGCAACTACACCTGCGTGGCCAAGAACATTGTGGCTCGACGAAAGAGCTCCTCGGCTACTGTGATTGTCTACGGTGTGTTTCTTCTCATACTTTGTTCCATTCTTAAATCACAGATAAATGGACTTCACCTTTCAACAGTCTGACAAAAGTTTGGGATGGTTTTGACCCAGAGTCAGGGGTAATTTGCTGAGAGAGTTAGGCTAGCTTTGATGGACAACTCTATTTTGATCAGACTTTGAGAACAAAATATACTGACTGCTTTGCTTTGTGAAAATTGTCAGTGTTTTACTACAACAACACTAGCTGTAGTCTCCGTCCAATTACTTTTGAACATTATCTATTTTTCTGTTTATTATTTTCTTTAAATAATTTACGGGTTCCCATAAACCTTAAAAATATAAGGACAAGTGATATTTTCAGGCCTGAAAAAACATGGAAATTAAGTTAATATAATAATTTTATTTTTATATTTAATGACATTTATATTTTATTTATATACATTTTTTTTAGGGGGAGAAGTATTATTATAAGTGTGATCGCCTATAAATGTATTATTATTTATTTATTTTTAACCGCAACATTTCAGTTGGTTTGCAAGTTGTTCCACATAATTTCTGTTTTGTGTATAATTTTCTTGAACTTTGAATCCTTTTAAAATGATTTTTAAAAATTCTTCAGTCACGATTAACTAGAAAGGTCAGAAAGTGTGGAAACTCCTATCTTTTGAATGATTTTTATTAAAAATAAACGCTGCTTTCTTGAATATTTTATTTTGTAATGTAAATATAAATGCATTTGCATTTTAGATCATATATTTACATGCACTTTGTAGATGTTGCTTAAGTGTCCAAATAAAAGTGAGGCCATTAATTTCTAGTAGCCATCGTAAAACTGAACAGTAACAGCAGGGCAGCTTTAGCGTAGCTCTCTAAAACTGTTCCGCTTTAATGATTGCCACATTACAACAGAGCAATGGGGGGAGCAAAGCAGCCAGGCAGTGTCTCAGAAATCTCAGCAGAGGTGACAAACACTCACACTGTAGTTGAGCTTGTTGAATTAATGGCAGAAAATGGCCAATGAATGGGGTTTATAAGCTAGCTGACCTTTATTAAAATGCACAGCGGCAGAGCATCGCTAACCCCGGAGGGGTCCTAGGACAAGCGCTGTTCTAAAGGTAGCATGCATTACAACCCTGTACACGCTCTCTACTGAGCCGGGCCGAGTCAGTCACATAACAACATAGAGTACAGTACTGGGACAGATCTACTGAGAATACTTCTAAACCACAGACAGACATGTTAACAATGGAGAATCTGAACTTGTTGGGCTTTTTTTGTCAGAGATAATGTATCAGGTTTATTTTGAAGCCTAGCCTAAAGATAATAAGTCAAGGGACAGCTGTGTAAAAGTGCTCTGCAAAAGTGAGCCGAGAACATTTTCGTTCTATTGTTTGCTCTTTATGCTTTCAATCAATGAAGCAAAATGCTAGGTGCAGCGCCTTACAATTTTTAATGGTTTCAAATTGTGCAGTGTTCCCCAAGCAATTTGCTACCATTGTAGAAATTAATTAAAGAAAAATTCCCTGTGAATACCTTTTGATCAAAAGAACTATTAGATATGGTCCTTTATGCTATTCATTTTTACCCGTGGCTTCGCATTAAAATGTCAGTTTACTAATTTGAAGTCTTGCAGTCTTGCTTATTGGCTGAACCATAGGTGGTGTGAGAGCTGTTATTAGTGCTGTTGGACAGAGGCCGAGATGAATTTTAACAAGGCTGGACTTGACTTGACACAACAGTGTGCTAAGAGGTAATCAGGACCCGAGTTGCTGTGCAATTTCCTTCTTCGTGGTGAGCAATCAGTGGTAGAAGAGAGGCTAAAAAATTGATTCGGTCTGACTAGAGTGAGATTTCGTGGAGAATTACAGAGCAGTTCCAAGCACAATATGGACTCTGACCAGCGATCAAGGCTTCAGGACAACAAATCGGTCGAGTTACTGAGGGAAGAAGAAATCAGATTTGCTCTGAATTCTCCCACCAAGAGAGAGGAGGCTGGGAACTTGATTAAAAACCCTGCGTGAACTTTGGACTCGGGATCATGGCGGAATCCTTGCAGGATTATGCATTTCACGAGCCAGGATATTGGTGCAATAAAAACCATACTGTGTATCGGTGTAGAGCAGAAAACCAATATACACCCCACGTGAGCATTGTGAGATGAAATCTAGGCCGTTTCCTTTAAGACATCCAACCCACCATATGTGTCCCCCGATTTAGCAAAGACTTTTGTTAATATGCAGCTTATAAAAGGGAATGAGTGATAATAGCATTGTGACTTGATAAATAGAAACTGAGGAGAATTATGTTTAGTTACCACATCCAGATGTGGCCAGACATGCACACAATTCTTTTTCTTCTTTTTTTCTGTTTTCTAACCCTAACTCCACTTCACTGTGATTGGCGGGCTATTCTCTCGTTCTGTTAACTCTTTCCCCGCCATTGACATTATCTCCTTCTTTTATAAGAAAACCCTTCCAACCCTCCCCCCCTCAAACAAGTTTTTATGGCTTTTCGTGTTTGCAGTGTTATAAAACAGAAACTAGCGATCGTTCTTCATTAAACAGAATGCATAATAAAAAATAATGCAGATCATGTCATCAATAGACCATCATATAAATTAAAACTGCATATGTTACTGATAAATTTGATCCAGGAGTGGTATGTCTGTGCAAACTTTGAGGTGTCATTGAACGATTGTACTGGATTTTATTGCTTTGATAATCTTCCTGAATTTATCCAGATTTAGTTTTTTTTGATAAAATTGATTTTCTCGACCTTTTTGCTCCAAATTGTAGCATTTTAGGAAACCTAAACCTCCCCGTATTCAAGTGTTGATGAAAAAAGAGTGCTTTAAGCTCGATAAACCAGATTTTTTTTTTGTTTTAAAAGTAAGGGCTCTGATCTTGAATCTAGGTGTATTGCATATTCAAATTCACACAGACAAAATATACGGGAGGCCATCAATTTGAGGAAAACATCAAAAGCGCTGGCGGTGCTGGCATACTTTTAAAAAAAAAAATGCTGGGCGGGAAGAGTTTATGCAATAATACCTGTCTAGTAATTAGTACACAAATCACAGCCTAGACAAGTCAAACTGTGTGAACAGGACTGACTAATTACAGAGTAAACAACTCACCCATTTGGAAACATTAGTTGTGTCCGAAATCACACACTCTCTGAGCAGGTACTTCTTTTGAATAAGTAATAAGTGACCATTAAAAAGTATGTTCTATATAGTATGAATGTGAGTAGTATGAATGAAATCCAGACGTACATTTGTCAGGTTGTTGTTGTCATGTGACCTGTCAGCATCAGTTGTGTTGCTTTACCGCCATTTACAAATCCTCTCCCATGGCCTCATGGGATAATAAAGTATCATCAGATATGCACTTCAGAATCACACCGAATTTTTTTTAATCTCACCGCCTTTTGTTTTATGAATACTGTGAATCTGAACATACTGCTCTGTTCACATTCATTTTTCGCCTGCTATATAGTAGAGAAGTATGAGATTTCGGATGCAGCCATCGTTTATTAAAGGTTCCCTATGGAATTTTGGTCTTTCTATCGCCATCTGTGGTTGAAACATACAATTGCAATAGATTCGCAGTAAATCCATTTTTTCTGTAAGGCCTATAAAACCTTCAAAATAATGAAATGTTTTAAGCTTCTTTAGCCTTACAGACAAGGCTTTGTCAAGCAATCTTACAAAGTTTGTCTTGACAAACCTTTTTTTCTAGTTGAAAATGACATTAACATGGATTTTAGTTCTTGTTGATTCTGCTTACTTCAAATTGCAATTCTGCATTTTTTTGCTTCCTTAATTCAAATTTGGTAATTGAATTTAAGTTGCTCAGTTCAGTTCTTAATGCTTTTTATGTACTAGCTGAATAATTAATTTAAAGAAGAGTTGTTGTGCTGTTTCATTGACAAAGAAACTGTGTAAACATCAAATGAACACGAATTTAGACTGAATGAAACAACCAAAAGAGATGGCAGCCGCTACATAAGTACCTCTAATCAACAGTAGAGTTAGCGTAGCGTTGATAACTATTGATCTTAACATAGCTTTCATATGTTGCCGCTGTCCCTGTGGCCTGCCTTTAAGCACAGAGCTCATGTTTGTGGCTGTTTATCCTTGTGCTTGTCGGGTAATCCTGACTCGCTGTGTTCGTTTCCCCCTTTCCTTTGCACTGGGCGCACGAGCAGTGAACGGTGGCTGGTCCACATGGGCCACATGGTTGGCTTGCAGTGCTGTCTGTGGTCGGGGGTGGCAGAAGAGGAGCCGGAGTTGCACCAACCCCACTCCCCTGAACGGCGGGACGTCCTGCGAGGGCCAGAGCATCCAGAAAAGTGCCTGCACTGCCACCTGTCCAGGTAACGTCCACCGGGCGTCGCTCACTGCAAAGTAGAGCTGGTTTGGCATTAGCGCACCATAGCACCAATAGGACGGCCAGCTTGATTGGCATTAGCTTTTTTGTGCTTAAGCAAAACATTTTCATGTTTTTTTTTTCTTTTGAATTATTCATAGCTAAACCAGTGTGTCCATTACGCCCATCATATTTCTTTCAGATTTTGCGTGCTCTGCTGCTTTCGCTTTTGCTGCATGAGGTCTTTTTCTGTTCAGTTGTAAGCAGGGTCCAAAATTAACTTGTCTGTCAGAGGCGAAAACATATTTTTCCCCCCTGTTTTTGCTGTTTTTTTCCCCCTTACGTTTGTTGTCATGTTGTTTATCACATTTGTCCCCAGATGTAAATAGACTTTTACTATTTAGAATTTAGTTAAGAATGTCTTTACCGAATCAAAATTGCAATTCAATTCTAAAATTTGAATTAAGATAGCAAACAGGATGCAGAATTTCAATTCAAATTTAAATGTACACAACTGTTTAAAAGTTTGGGGTTGGTAAATTATTATTATTATTTAAGAGAAGTCTCTTATGTTCTCCAAGGCTGCATTTATTTGATAAAAAAATACTGTAAAACAGTAATATTGTTAAATATTTTTACAATTTAAAGTAACTGTTTGCTATTTTAATATATTTTAAAATATCATTTATTTCTGATGGGAAAGCGGATTTTGCCAGCAGCTGTTTGACTCCAGCCTCATTCCAATGAGCCCTTTCAGAATACAAGCTTTTTTTTTGATCAATAATTACAACTTACATATACAGTGGGTACGGAAAGTATTCAGACCCCCTTAATTGTTTCACTCTTTGTTATATTGCAGCAATTTGCTAAAATAATTTAAGTTAATTTTTTTTTCCTCATAAATGTACACACATCACCCCATATTGAAAGAAAAACACAGAATTATTGACATTTTTTGCAGATTTATTAAAAAAGAAAAAAAACTGAAATATCACATGGTCATAAGTATACACATTGCTCAGTATTTAGTAGAAGCACACTTTTGATATAATACAGCCATGAGTCTTTTTGGGAAAAATGCAACAAGTTATTCACACCTGGATTTGGGATCCTCTGCCATTCCTCCTTGCAGATCCTCGCCAGTTCTGTCAGGTTGGATGGTAAACTTTGGTGGACAGCCATTTTTAGGTCTCTGCAGAGATGCTTAATTGGGTTTAAGTCAGGGCTCTGGTTTGGCCATTCAAGAACAGTCACAGAGTTTTTGTGAAGCAACTCCTTCGTTATTTTAGGTGTGTGCTTAGGGTTATTGTCTTGTTGGAAGGTAATCCTTCGGCCCAGTCTGAGTTCCTGAGCACTCTGGAGAAGGTTTTTTCGTCCAGGATATCCCTGTACTTTGAATTCATCTTTCCCTCGATTGCAACAGTCGTCCTGTCCCTGCAGCTGAAAAAACACCCCCACAGCATGATGCTGCCACCACCATGCTTCACTGTTGGGATTGTATTGGACAGGTGATGAGCAGTGCCCTTTTTTTCTCCACACATACCGCTTAGAATTAGGGCCAAAAAGTTCTCATCAGACCAGAAATCTTATTTCTCACCATCTTGGAGTCCTTCCATGCGGGCTTTTATGTGTCTTGCACTGAGGAGAGGCTTCTGTCTGGCCACTCTGCCATAAAGCCCCGGCTGGTGGAGGGCGGCAGTGATGGGTTGACTTTCTACAACTTTCTCCCATCTCCTGACTGCATCTCTGGAGTTCAGCCACAGTGATCTTTGGGTTCTTCGTTACCTCTCTCACCAAGGCTCTTCTCACCCAATAGCTCAGTTTGGCCGGACGGACAGCTCTAAGAAGGGTTCTGGTCGTCCCAAACATCTTCCATTTAAGGATTATGTAGGCCACTGTTCTCTTAGGAACCTTAAGTGCAGCAGAAATTTTTTTGTAGCCTTGTCCAGATCTGTGCCTTGCCACAATTCTCTTCAGGCAGTTCCTTTGACCTCAAGATTTCTCATTTGCTCTGACATGCACTGTGAGCTGTAAGGTCTTTTATAGACAGGTGTGTGGCTTTCCTGATCAAGTTCAATCAGTATAATCAAACACAGCTGGACTCAAATGAAGGTGTAGAACCATCTCAAGATTATCAGAATAAATGGACAGCACCTGAGTTAAATATATGAGTGTCTGAATACTTAGGACCATGTGATTTTTCAGTTTTTCTTTTTTAATAAATCCAAAAATGTCAACAATTTTGCGTTTTTCTGTCAATATGGGGTGCTGTGTGTTACATTAATGAGGAAAAAAAAATTAACTTAAACGATTTTAGCAAATGGCTGCAATATAACAAAGAGTGAAATTTAAAGGGGTCTGAATACTTTCCATACCCACTGTATATATATGTGTGTGTGTTTTGTGTATAGCCATCTAATTCCTCCTTGTCTGAAAAAATTTAATTTATAAAAAAAAAAAAAAAAAAAAACATACATATCCCAACTTTTTAACTGTCATTAGTGCAATTTAAACAAAATTTGAATTGTTTTAACATCATTGTTTTTAAAACAAGTATCAAGGTACGTAGTTAAAGTTCAATATTGATTTTCTTCAGAAACAGTTTTTGTTTGCTGTTTAAAGCCTCTTCACATCCCTATATCAATCATTAAGTTGAGGGTCCTAAATTTAGTTTCTGTATTATATATTCTTGGAGGCCAGGACCAGAAAATGTTCGCAGGCCCAAGTCAAAACCTCGATTAAGCGTTTTAATGACTTTCCTCCTACTGCCTCAACTTATGTATTAGCTACCGTCTGCGCACCACCGTTCGCGCAGACGGATACATCATCACGCTTTCACGCACGCTTGCATACGAGAGCCGATAAATGCAGACAACATCACCACCCGATCTTCCTTCCTGTATGTAGTAATTGTAAAGTTTTGTCACCGTGAAAGAAACATGATGTAGCCCAGCAGTTCCCATCTCCTCGCGCCTCACGCCCCCCAGCTCTGCATATTTTGCGTGTCTCGCTTATTTAACACAACCCGAGTCAGATAACCAGCTTGTTAGAAGTGAACTACGTACATGACTTTTTCCGATGATATGACCATAGCACATTGTTCATGCTATCCTACTCCTAGCGGTTGAAACCGTTGAGTTTTACTTCACTTCGACATGGCTGGAATTGGTAACCGCTGATGTATCCTTTGTAGTAATGTTGTCTCTGGTATTCTGGTCTGTGAGCGTAAATGTGTTCAGGGGGCGTGGCTTTGCAGATTGCAGGGAGGGTGAGACGTTCGCTTTCAGTGCTATCAGGCTAAAGTTAGCATTTTCCAAGATCTTCTACTGCACCTTATGTTATACCTTGGTTAAATAATGCATAAACCTAAAAAGTCTTGTCTTTTAAACAAAGTCAGGCAGGGCAGCAAGAGCACAGAGTGATATTTACACTTCTGCACATTATATAAATACAAGGATTAGCAAATGTTCTGATACTAGCGTTCTATGTCAGTGCTTAAAAAATTTCCCTGACCTCCTATACTGCTGCTTGTAGTACTTTCAAGGGTTGAGAGGGAACAGAGAAAGAAAGAGGAAGCAGGGAAGCAGCGTGGCTGCGTTTCCTCAGCCCTTATCAATCGCATGCAGTTTGAAATGGAAGTCAGGCCGCTTCATTTACAGGCTGACATTAGACTCAGGTACATGGGGGAAGGCATTCTCTTGATTACTGTGATAGGCTCATGAGTGTATTTCAGCAGGGACAAAAATGGCATTATGTAGGCACTGCTGACAACTATTAAATAACCACGCTTAGTAAACAGGAGAGGAAATCGAAGCTTTTTTCAGCTGCAGCTCATCTCCCTCACTCACCCCCTTTCTTCCTCCACTCCTCCAGTGAGAGGGTTTATCTACTTAAGCCAATCTCCTGTTTCATTACAAAGCATCCAGTGAAATTTAATAAGACGCCACCTTTACACTGCTCTGTAAGTAACGTGCTCTCAAAATATGGCGTTTTTGATGAGCAAAAATACAAAGCATGGGGGAATGCTTCTGACAGAGCTCTGCGGGGATGGATTTCACATGATTACGACTTAAATAGCATTTCTGTGGGGGAGAAGATAGACGGAGAAGGAAATATAGGCATGAACACTGTTAAAAAGAGACACTGGAAGTAGAATTTTTTTAGGAAAGCAGTGATGAGAAGTAGAGAGTACACTGTAAAAAAAATTCCTTAAATATTTACTGTAAAAAAAAATGGCAGCACATTACCGTAAAAAAAAAAATATGATTGCAACGTTTTAGGTTTTACAGGGTTGAACTTAAGTTTATGGTAAAAAAAAGTGTATATTTCATTAACTGATATAATTTTAATATTCCATGCAATGTAATAAAATATATTTTCTAATTGTATAATATACTGATAACCGCCATAATAATTCATGTGGTAAAAGAGAATTACATACATTCTAATTGGTTCTGATTGTTTTGCGTCACACCTCGGTTTTGTGTTCAGTGCAGACAGATAACTTGCTTGTTGCTGGAAACTTAATACAGAGAGAGGGATGCTGAAAAATAAAATCTGGGGGGGAAAAAATAAACGGAAGAAAGATGGCTCACAGTGGTGGCCAGTGCAGGGTTTATGATACGGGTCATGCTGAGCGAGCGAGTTGAACGTTGTTCCCAAGGTGGCTTTATTCCCCTCATGTTTCTCACACTCCGACTGATTAATCCTGACATGGGTGGCAGCGAGGGAGCTGTGGTGTCCTGGCCAAAGATGACTTAGTTGTGTTCCCAATCAAAAAACGGCATCTGCCTGCTTTAGTGTGCTCACCAGAGGACCCCAAATCCTGTCAGCAAGAGAAAAGGAAAAGGAGAGAGAGTGACCATCCTGTTCCATTTATCACCATACAAAGACACACACGGACAACTGCAGGCCCTAAAAATTACATCTGAGACTCCATCCCGATTTATCAAAACGTGACTTCTGACTGCAGGAGGTATAAATCATCATTTACTGACTTGCTGCAGGTAGAGGCAGCGTGTTCCCAGAGCACAGTCAGACAGCAGGAGACAGAAAGAGAAACAGCAGAGCTTTGATAAACGACTCTGTATGTGAACATAGTCCATCGCCGCTGTTCTACTGATCCTCAGGACAGGGCGACTTTAAAGGACGTGACGGGATTTGTTGTGTAATGCGGCAAGTGTGTGATGCCTTGTGAATGCTGATGAATTCTTTTTGTAATGCGAATACGGTGGAATAATGTTTCCAAGGTGCTCAAAATGTTATCCTCAATACCAAGCCTGCAAAATCAATTGAAATAAAATAATGTGATTACTATTAACCGCTTAAACAACATTACACTGTGAATGTAAATGCATATTAAGAGTTAATTTGCAAAAACCGATAACTCCCAATAACTTTTTCAGAAATCACATTTTTTTTATTTCGCATTCCAAGTAATATCAATCAAACTGCAGTTGGGTTATTTTGATTAAAGGTGGCTGTATGTAGGATTGACACCGAGTGGTAGAACTAGGTATTGCAGTCCAAATTCAAAATATTGGATCAGGTTTTTTTCACCCAGCCTCTCCTTCTCAGACTTGACGCAAACGCAAGTCTGGTTGCCAGATTGACGACACCAACAGGAACGAGCACACTTGACGATGAATGAAATTAAATACGCTGTATTTTCAGCCAACTGGCAACCCGGGGTGCCGAAATACAATTGGGTAAACTAGCAGCGGGCGGGTTTCACAAGCCAAAACAGAGACTGACATTCCGTCCCGGAACGCACATTTTCAAAAGCGAACAACTGACTGTAGCATTGTTTTTCAGAAAAACAAGTATGTTAACTTAGCATGTTTCTTAAATATCTGCAAACATATTATGGTATTTTTATGCTTTAGTTGAGTCAATAACTTACATACAGCACCTTTAAGTAATAATAACTTAAACAAATACTGGTAATTTACAAAATAAAAGTTCATTGAAAGCAACGTTATGTTTTTTTTTACATATTAAAAGTTTGTTTTATAGCAAAAGCAGATAACTCCAACAGTCGTTTTTTGGCAAAAGCAGATAACTCCACATCTCATGTTTTAGAGTTTTAAAAAACTTGTTAATCTTTGTAATTTCCCAATGACGAGAGATCTTACAAAGGTTGTTGTTGTTGTTGTTGTTGTTGTGAATCATAAACTGTATGGATGTGATTACACGCAATACACTGAGCTTTTTCCTCACCATTGTAACGCGCTGCTTTTGCAAGGTTCTGTGAAAACGTTTCGGCTTTTATTTTCCTTTTTTGCCCTGAAGAAGATATCACAAGTTCATTAAGTTCGTTGAAATTACCCATCCTCGATCACTTTTTGTCAGTTTTGATGAAACTCCTCTCAGCTAGCATGTCTTTTCACAGTGAACGTAGCCTTGTCACCTGACCTAAATACAGCACGCTGATTCGCTAAAATTGACTTATCAACTTCTGTTCAAAAACAACAAGGGCGCATGTCGGCTTCTGCAGTAAAACGTGAAATCACGATGCCTTGAAAGTGGACAAAACCGGCGTTTTTGACCAAACGTGTTTAGGGTTAAGTTTGCGCTATATGTTGAGAATATGCACGGCCATCAGCTATTTTTTTTTAAAGTGGCGCGTTTAATCGGTTTTTTTTTTGCAAGATAACTCTTCTATATTATGATAATATATATATTATTTGTGTTGACATACTCTAACCGTGTCACAGTTTTCATTCTGATTATTATTTTATTATTATTATATTATATTATATATTGAATCTTAAGAAGTTGTTCAGTAATACAATTTAAATGGGTTTTAGAAATTAAATTAAATTTAAATGTACATTAATTACAATATGATTCAATGTTCTTATTGTTATTATACAATATAATTACACTTTTCAGAGAATGAAAATTGGACTGAAACAATATCATAACTAAAATAGATCAAAAAGAGATTTAGAGAAATAAAAAGTACACTTTCAAGTCCAAGGACAGTGTGAATGCAAAGAGAGCCTTTGAAGTGTAAGTCTTTCTATTGGCAGCAGAGCACAACCTTATTAGGAATTTTGGTGTTTTGCACACCCTGTTCAGTATGTTTAATTATGGATTTAATGTACATTTTTGTACATTTAGCCTTGATATCTTAGCAGCAGAAATAATAAATGTTAAATGTTTTTCAAATTGCAGTTTAAATTACAGTTGTATTATTTGTCCATATAATCCCAAAAACAAACTGTACAGTTCAGTTCTGAACCTGAAGACTCCTCTTCATGATGTGCTGGCTTACTGTTTCTTCCTCTCTCTCCTTCCTTCTCTCATGGAAAATTATTACCATAGTCTCAAGAATCAATAATACTTGGCTTTTCTTTTTTCTTTTTCTTTTTTCAAATCTTTTCAAAAGGAACAAACCAGTAACTTACACAATTGGCCAATCAACTGGATGAGTTCAGCTGTGAAGAGTAATGTAATAAGTGTGCTTTAAAGGGCCAATTGACCTTGATGAGCCTCTTGTGCCGGTTCTTGTTGAATCACTGGCTGGTTAGACCTTTAGCATGGTAAAGAGGCTGCTTCATCTAAACCCGACACGTCAGAGACATCAGACATCTCATCCAGCACATACACACACACAAAGACAATCCTCACCTATGACTGGAGAGTCTTGTGATTGTAATGGTCTCTAAGGAGAGCATCACCTAATATTGAATGCTGTCCCTGAGACATCTTCACATTTCGCTAACTCTTTTCTTTTTTAAATACTTTTAAAGCTCAGAGCAAGTTCAGATTGATTTGGATTCTAAACTTTAGCACTTTTAACATGAAATTGAAATATTACAAAAGGGGAGCAAAACAAAAGTTAACATCACAAAATGGTAAATTTTTCTCTTTCACTGATGCATTATCATTAGTCTGATGCATTCAGCATGGAACCATGCCAGTGACTTAACTAATGGAGAACAAGCAGGCCTTCCAGCTTACGTTGCAGTATGTTTTCAGGTCTCAGACCAAATGTTTTCCTCTTCCCTGGATGCTAGTCTATTCCGTTGAACTTTATCTCTTAGCAATATTTATATTCGTATTTATACATTTGTAGCAAAAATAAATAAATAAAAATCAGTTTTAAAACGTTAGAGCCATATTGTCTTTTTCATCACTTTAATAATGTTCAGTCATGAGTCTAGAAGGTCTATTGGAAGGGCCCAGTAGGGCCTAACCCTACTTCTTCATAGATGTTTGCAGAAAAATCCAATTTAATACTGTCCCAGCCTCTTACAAAGGTGCAAGATTGCTGAATTTTAGATGTTGTGCCTAACCTCTTTGTGGTGTGAAAGTATCCTAAGCCCCTTTTTGGCAGGCACTTTGGCCAAGGCAATGTTTTGCATGAAGTATGCTTCTCAATAACATAATTTCCTGAATCCCAAAAACGTGTTAGCTCCCTGTATTGGAAGACCTATTCTTTTTGTGGTAATGTTGCATGATGCACTTGAATACAAGATAGGCAGCAAAGCATTGTGACATTATTCTGACCCGCTCAGGCCCCGCCCACACTGGCTCAGAGCCCATGAATCACTTTTAATCTTGTTGTCTCTGTTTTATTAAACATGGAATGTTTAGGTCCAGGTGAGATTAGAGATGTAAGTGTTGACACTCTCTCGTTCCTGCTGCAAGGTAATTGTGTGCCTCTCCCACTCGGTTCCTCCTCCCTGCTCAAGGACGAGGCATCAAGCATTGGCCATTGTGATTTTGAGCAACGGCGAGTTGAAATGAGGCTTCCTGCAGCCCTTGTAAAGAGCTGTTGGACGCCCTTTAGATGTACCCTTGACAAGACGTCCAAATAGACCTGCCACTGCTTTATTGTGTTACAGGCACCCTACACTTGCACAAAACACACACACACACACACCTTCACCCCTACATGATAGGAAATCAAAGATATTATCTAAATGGCAGGGAGTCTGGAATGGACAATTATTTGCGGGCTTTGGTTCCTTATTAATGCATCCTTGACTCATGTTAAGCAGGTTTCAGATATGATTGTTGCATCTTTTGAAGGGGAAATTGGCCATCACAGTCTATTTCTGCTTCTCTCACTTCATTTCTTTTTTATTTGGTTGTTAAAGTCAACATGAAATCTAAATTGACCCTATTTACTTTCTCAATACATGTTCCTGCTCTTATTTAGCAAGATTCATCAGTGTGTGTTATTACAAAGAAATAAAAAACGTTGTCATCTTTCACCATTAACTTGCAGTGCTTCTGAAATGAATTTCCTTTTTGGCAGATGTCACCTATGGCAGGTTGTTGGTCAGTGCTAACCAACTGGTTAATATTAACTAATAACCATATACTGGTTAATATTAATGAATAACCAAATAAGCATCATTTTAGGCTGCTGTTGAAGATATACACAGTAATTTAATATAATTGATGTAAAGTTCACTGCAACAATAGCAAATTATGAAATACTTTACAATGAGTTGTTCTCATTGGGATAGGGTTGGGACTAATTTTTTTTGGGGAAAAGGCAGTAAAACACCAGCAACTTTCTGTTCATACAAATGATGAGTACAGGGGCAGATTATTAATATAAAAACACTTATTTTCGTGCAGTTCCTTGCACAATATTATGACCTCAAAACACTCTTACCACAGTGCATGATTTGTAACCTAATACATTATGTTTCCATCATATAATTGGGTCAGTGTGGCTTTTTTGACGTTGTAAACTTGCTCAGTAGCTCAGCTGGTACAGCATAGCATTTGAGATTAAAAACTCATGTGAAACACAATCAAGGTGCTCAAAGACTTGCTTCAGCAAATGTGTTTTATCTCATGTTTGCTTTATTTAACATTATTGGTTAGGTTTAGAGTAGAATTTAGTGTATGTATTATGTTTTTTCAAACACGACAGAGCATTAACCTTTTAGTGCCACTCACCGGACACTTTATTTCCAAACTGCCACGATGCATTACAACAACCAGCATAATAAAACATTGCCAGATTCACATTGATATGTTTTGGATAAAACTGAACGCAATTCTAGTGCCACTCACTAAACATTTCACTCTGAAAGTGTCATTAAAACATGCAAGAAGAAACATAATATAATTTTGCATAAATGTTTTTTCCAGTGGGCCCCGGTTGCTTAAAAGTGACCAAGTAGTACTTCACAGCTGACTGCAAGCTTGTCCAGGTCTATTCTGCTACAGAATGTCCGCTTTTAAGAATCCAATCAATCCAAGGGTTAAATAAAGTAAGTGAAGTGAAGTGAAGTGAAGTGAAGTGTCATGTGGCCAAGTATGGTGACCCGTATTAGGAATTAGTGCTCTGCATTTATCCAATCCAAAGTGCACACACACAGCAGTGAACACACACACACCGTGAACACACACACGGAGAGTGGGCAGCCATTTATGCTGCGGCGCCGGGGAGCAGTTGGGGTTCGGTGCCTTACTCAAGGCACCTCAGCATCTATATTGATTGTATTTTTTTATTTTTGGGGAAATGTCATATTATCAAGTCAAATGCGTTGACAATGCCGTTTTATGTTGACTTTAATGTCTATTTTGCTGCTAGTGTTTTATCTGCAACTCTTTTCTTCTCAGATGAGTCAAAAGACTTCCTCTTAGATGCTTTGTGCAGATTTTCTAAGAGAAGAAAGAGCCTTTTCTCCATCTCTTAGCTGTTGATCTCTCATCACCTGCCTTTTAAAATTCACGTGAAGAATCAGAGACAGGAACACACTTCTTATTGTAATGTATTCATTAAGGATCAGTTCCAAGTTCAGGCTAGTGTGATGATATAAGCCTGCCTTGCTCGCAAATGTGTCCACTCAATGGCAAACAAGGACAATTATTTTATTGCCTCGCTACTCTCCCTGCCAAATGTTTGATGAAAAGCTGTTTCTGCATCTCTTTTAGATGTACTCCACACATTCTTTGTTAGTACGAATATCATTCTGTGTTGCTTAATAATCTTTCTGTATATTTAAATATGAAAAACCCACTCTCGTTTGGCAGGCTATGACTAAATATCGTCTTTATTCACAGCCATTTATGATGGCAGACTCTTCATCGTTATCACTAAGGCTCGCAAGTACTTTATTAGCTGGTTGTTTGGCCAAGCGGTGACCTCACTGTACTGTCAGGGTCGGGTTAGCGGAGTAGAACCGCATAGTGAATATGTTATAAAGCCAGGGGTTAATGAACAGCCCAGCGTGTCTGATCCTCAGTCTGTCGAATGGAGTCATCAGTAACTCTGTATCCAAGTACCATAATTCACCCCTGCTCTTGGTCCTGTGAGGGCTCAGCTCAGTGCCCCTAGAGAGCTCATTACCAGAGCTGCTCACATTAGCCCTGTAGTAACCTTCCCCAACCTGGCACAACGTCAGCCCGAATAAGACTTCCAAAATGGCCTCCGGACCAGCTGACGTATAACACGGCCCTGTGAGAATGAGAAATGGAAATAAAATACTTCTCCAATGGCAACCCAGCCCCATGATTTAAGATTTTTTACTATATTTTATAGCGAAAGGATGCAATTGATTAAAAATCAAAAGTGACAGTAAAGACATTCATAATGATACATAAGATTTTTATTTCCAATAAATGTATATATTCAACATTGATAATAATAAATGTCTCATGTGCACCAAATCAGCATATTAGAATGATTTCTAAAATTCAGCTTTGCCATCACAGAAAAAAATAAATTTTAAATATATTCAAATAGAAAACAGGACTACTTTAAACTAATAATATTTTGCCATATTACTGTTGTTTTAAGTTTTTTGTTTTTTTTCAAAAACATGCAGCCTTGGTGAGCATAACATTGCAAAAACTTAACAACGTCAAACTTCTGAACAACAATATTATATTCTTAGAGGAAGGCAGAGTAGAATTAAATAATTAAGCTACATACCGTACTTTTAAGGCATGGTTTTAAAAATGGTCATGTAAAACCTTTACTAACAGAGAAAGAAATGAACTGCCTCAAAAGTGTTTAAAAAATGGTATACTTCATAGCTGTATTCAAGTCTCTAATGCTTAGCTAAAAAGCAAGGAAATAGTATTTTCAAATGTGGTGGTTGATGTGCTGCATATGTGAAGCTGCGGCTGCAGAGGCGGCACGTCTGCATGTAGTTGTAGTGTATCTGTATCATAGAGACAGGCATTGCATCCATCAGTGTGACAGCACTTAAGTTGCATAAGCTGCATTATTTAATACACCGCAATGTCAAAAACTGTGACTGACATGAGCAGAAGGCAGGTATGTGGAGTTTGTGCGTACATGTTATAGAGCACATGTTGCTGAGATAGGTTAGCTAAAGTCGAAATATTTATAACTAGCTACCTGAATAATAACAGCTAGTTGAATGGCACTACCTCCCCCTCGAGTATTGAGATACACTGGCAGCCAAAGGTTTGGAATAGTTACATGTATTTACATGTCTTTTAATAAATTACATTTTAAAATATATTAAAATAGAAAACAGGTATTTTTAATTGTAATAATATTTCACAATATTACTTTTTACTGTATTTTTGATCAAATAAATACAGGCTTGGTGGGCATAAGAGACATCTTTCAAAAACACTAAAATATCTTTTATTTTAAACTTTTGTCCTCCACTGTTTGTTACTGCACATACAGATATTTGAAGTGTTTGCATTTATGTTTGTGTACTTGAGTTGAGCGTGTTTCTGCCCTAATGTGTGATAGATTGCTAATTGTACTTCCTCTGTGTGTATATGTATATGTGTTTGTTCAGTGCATGGAGGTTGGAGTGAGTGGAGTAAGTGGTCGCCATGCGGAGCCGACTGCACCATGTGGAGGAGCAGGGAATGTACCCAACCTACACCCAGCACCGGTGGGAAGGACTGCCAGGGCCTGGATCTTCAATCCCTCAACTGCACCAGTGAGCAGTGCCCACAGAGTGAGTACCACCATCTCTGTCCCTTGATTAATCAATCGATTAAAACACAGGCTTCCTTTATTGATCACTAAATGTGATGTGAAGCCTGGGATGCATCAGTGAGAGCAGTGGTGTATTGTAACGAAGTAATAACAGATGGTTCATTTTCCACTCAAGTCGAGTCTGGGGCGTGCGATACAGCATCGTCTGCGATAATATGGTAAGTGTCGTAATGATGTGCGATCTGACATTATCAGTATATCACAGAGAGTGCACGCACATGATTTATTAGTCTATTAAAACTCAAAATTCAACACATTCTAAATTGTAGATGGCAAAAATGCTTTTGTATGCTTTTTTATGTTTATATAATTTAATATAGTTAACTTAATCTATATCACACAATGAGTAGCCTACCGTTTTTCTGCAAATATCAGCATGAACACATTTAATAATCATTTTATACAAGTTCAGTAAAGCAATAAGTGACTTACATTTTAGACATAATATTGATTGTTTTTGCTAAATTTTGCCTACAAAAATAGTTTCAAACAAAGATCACAGCACAGTTTTGCATCTCTGAGCAACACAGGACGGTGTTTCCTTATTGAATGAATCAGCTTTTTGAACTAATCGGTTGATAAAAATGATTCAGTGATTCACTCGTTAACACAGTCAAATGATTTGTTCCTGAATGAATCAGTCGTTTGAATGAATCGGTTGAATCTCAATGACTCACTCATTAACAGTCACTTGCTGCCACCTATTGGCGGTTTTAATTTCACATTTAAACTATTTTGTTCATGTTTTCAGTTATTTCAAATATCAGTATTCAACATTAAAAACAAAACATTATTTATCCATCTATAACTGCAGGTTAAATGCATCCATGTACCCTCTGAGATAAACTGTGTAAATACATCTAAATGCTATTTCAGATGCAGATTCCAGAAATGTTTTCTTACGTTGGAATGAAAGACACTAAGTACTGGATGAAGTGCTTCTTATTCTTACCCAAAAATACAAAATGGAAGAAAGAGTTAAAACTGAACACAATCTTGCTACTCAAGCCATGTATGAACATTTTTTATATATATTTATTTGCTCCTTTTCCATTTTGCATTTACTTGTACTTTTACGTTCAGTGCTTAAGTATGTTTAAGATTTAAAAAATACTTTTCATACCTAAGTACAATAAATATCACATACTTTAAGACTTTTACTCAAGTAATATTCTAAACGGTGACTTCAACTTCTACCGAAGTCATTTTCTGGTAAGATATCTGTACTTTTACTTGAGTATGGCTTTCAGGTACATTATACACCACTGAGTGAGAGTCCCATTAACTAGCAGACAACGGGAGGGAAGAATCTGGGAAGGGCACCTTGGAGGTCTACATTAACGCACTTTGCTTAGTATTTCAGGCAGGGTTTGTGTATCGTTGGGTCATGTTTTTTGCAGGAAGGTCACTTTTCCAGATCAGAGATTCTTGAGTTGTCAAAGGTCTTGATGTCCCCTGGGTTATGTCCCCTCTGTTTATTTTCCAGCTTTTCTTTCCGCACACAACCTTTCCTGTTCCTGTTTTTCGTCTGTTCTTTTTATGATTTTAAACCTCTCAGTCCTGCAGCCGCTGTTGCCATAGTACCACAGCAGCACTGAAATGGGCGTCCTCTGGAGCAACAGTGTTATTGCCGTTCTTCTGATGATTGTTTTTGATATCAGAGCTTCTGGTGGCCGTTATCAACTGTTTGTGCGAGAAACGATTGGTTCAAACAAATGCCAGAGGGCAGACTGTGGAGAAGTCACAGCTTTGTGTGATTTCAGTTTTGTGTGGGGCAGAAGAGCTTCTAGAGCATATGGTTTAATGTGCTTTCACAGCTCTACATTCTTTATGTGCTAAAAGTGTTGCAACTTGAAAAATCCTACTTGAAATATGACTTTTAAATCTTGAATAGTTTGTGTTGACCAGAAAGTTTAAAATGCTGAAATTGGAATGAATGTATTTGTTTCTGTACTATAATGCATCACCAGAAGTTTAGGGTTGGTAAGATTTTATGTTTTCTCTTAGGATGCCACAAAGGCTGGATTTAAATGAAAATGAAGTATAAAAGCATATAGTATACAAAAACATGATTCATCAGAAATCATTCTAATATACTGAATTTGTGCTTAAGAAATATTTCTTATTATCAAAGTTGAAAACAGTTATGCTGCTTAATATTCTTGTGGAAACATGATACTTTGGAAACCATGATTCTTTGATAAATGTAAAAGTTTAAAAATCACAGCATTTATTTAAAAAAATGTTTAAAATGTTAAAAATTGGTATAAAAAAATTGTTACATTATAAAATGTCTTTATTGTTGCTTTTGCGCATTTAATGCATCATATATATGTATATATATATATATATTATATTATATATATATATACATATATATATATATATCACACACAAACACATACATAAAATGATGTTACAAGTGCAAATAAATGGTGATATAGTTCGGCTACATTCTCTGCGGCTTGGATAGTGATAAACAGGTTGAGTTCGTTTTAGTACATCTTTCTTCTTCTTGCCTATGATACTTAAATATTCCTAGAAGTTGTACAGTACTGTATACAAATGTATTCAGTGTGAACTTGCAAAAACCACTTTTGAATCCAATAAAAAAAATTGAATTAATTTATTTGAACAAAATAATATAGCACCCTCCTCTGGCCATGCAAAGAATGCAACTCTCATGTGCTTTAACACATTAACAATTGTGTTCATAGTCAAACAAGCTTGTGCAACTTGAAGTGTTTACACTGACATACTTGTATGCATATATTTTGGCCATATCACAGTTGAATTATTCACCCCGTCTGTCATCCAAAGCGCTTTGTGTGATATCAGCTGTGAAGAACCGCAGTTTAAAGGCCTCCCATAGAGACAGCAGAACAACAGAAAAAGCTGCACTTTTAATGTCTCGCCCTGTAATTTACCCACTGGTTATCATGAAATGTGGTGAGCTGGACACTTGTTCTTTATTAACAGTTAATTTGGGGCTGTTTCACTCCCAGCAGAAATCAGGGACTCGTCTCGGCAACTTGCTTCACGTGCTATTCTGTTTAATCTCGCTATGGCCATGACTGTTGCTGATACGGCTCGTCAACAGAAAGAGACAGAGATAAAGAGAGGCAGAGTGTGAGCAAACACTCCCATTAGTATGTGCAGAAGTAGAGGTCAAGGGTAAAGAGTTTGTATTCCCCATGCTGCGAGTCGATACGGTTCTAGAAACCTTAGCTTTTCTACTAAGGGCCACATGGAGGCATGTCCAATCATAGCATCATCTCAAACCACCCCAGCATATTTGCAGCGTTGAGATTTTGCAATATTGAATATTGCAACCTGCCAGCCGAGCCCAAGGCCTAGTTATTATCATTAGATGTTTACGTTCCTCTGTTCTGGGAGGTTGCTCTTGCAGTCGGGATGTTATTAATTGGCCCATGTTGCTCAAATTAAAAGCACAGAAGCTGGTACGATAGCAGCCATGGAGCAATTTACTCAGCTGGGGGTCTGGCCAAGCAGATGGGCGTCATAGTGTTGTATTCACATCCTCTTGGATTAAAGTGTCAGGATTGGCGTTTTATTTTGGGCTGTTCTGCACTGTTAACATACAGTAGTCCCCCTCCAGGAAGTTCTCTTTTTTTGCGCTGGGGTCAAAGGGGAGCCAGTCGAGTCATTCCACTCATTCTTTAGGTTTTTGCACATTTCAGATTTTAATGTGAGCCCTCCCGCACGTCATTTACACATGGTCGTACTATCTCAAACTCTTTAAAGCCCACACTTATACAGGCAAAAATCCCTTAAAATTGGAATGCAGGCCGCAGAAAAATTCTTGTCCCAATCTGTTCTCAGCAGATGTCTCTTGCCAGACAATAGACCTGTTTTATACAGTAATGAGCAGAAAATCCTGCCTGCTTTGGCTACTCTGCTGCACAGGAATGTTTTTTTTCCCCTTCCACTGAGGCTTTAATTAGTTGTTAGTGGAAACTCTTGTTGAAATAAAAGTAGCATTTAGTGTCCTCGTAATTCAAGGTGAAGATTACCCCTTGAGCACCTGCTATGGGTTAAATGCAAGTTAAAAAGCATAGAAATCCAAAGCAACTGAGTGATTTGAAGAGCATCAGAATGACTGTTCACTCTGTACTGTGGATGTGGTCGAGGAGGACAGGTTGATACTCGTGCTTCCATCATGCACGTGCCATAAATAGAATCAATGTTTTTGTTAAATATGACATGTTTCTAAATCAGCAGTGTTTGTCACATTGGTGCTATAAAAGATATTCCCATCAAAAGCAATTCGCTTTTCAAACAGTGCTTGAGTTATTTTTACCAGGGTTGTGTGAGAATGAAAATGTTTATATTCGACGTATCTGTTGCGGCAGAGATTTTAATAATAAATATTCTATTATAATGTATAAAAATATATAATACATTGACCTCATAACAATGACTCATAATAACATATGTATTCAGTATTATAAATAGTTATATTTTTATATCTTATAATTTTCTCTAACCATATGTATACACAATACTGACTTTTATATTTTATGCAATTATCTTTTTATTTTTTATATTACAAAAATATTAAATACCAATAAATAGTTTTATTTTTATATCATAAATACATTTTTACAAGTAATTTCTTTAGTGTATTTCTAGTGAAAATAAAGTTGCATAATTTATTTTAAGATTTCTAAAGACTAGCATTGAGCTTGCAGCTGATTGGTTGATAGGAATATTGTTCCAGGATATACAAGGGTGTCGATTCAAAATCACGACCACCAAATAGAATTTTATTAGAGGTGTCTATTGTTTGATTTTTACAAATCAGTGGATAACTACAGTGCGGATGCTGCATAACGCCTCTCATAACCTCCATTCATATAGTCAGGATAATTAACAGTTTGTCGCATCACCACCTGGTGAAATTACACCCATGTGTTGCTGGGGAAAAAAGTGATGATGGGAAGGAAAAGTCATGTTGCTGAATTAATGCAGCCTGCACTGATAATCAGGCTAATTTGTGGAATAAAGTAAATAAAGACATTTGAAAGCACTTTGTTTTTAGCCATTTAGGAATAGTGGAAATAACATTGTAACCTTTGAGTGCAAATCTACTCTTTGTCTTTCATACTAAGGGACTAATTCAGTAATACCAATTTTTTCCATTTTTACCACTGTGATAAGATTCAATTTTTGACTTTTTTTGATTACCTCCACATTTTCATCTTCTCATAAATGACCACAAATAACAGTATCGGTTTTGCAACCAATATCTACCTATTAATGCTTCCTGATAACACCACATGCTTGTGTTTTATCAATAGCACAACACAGACAGAGACCCAACATCAACTTCAACACTGGATCTTCCTGACAGAATTACTACCGTCTCTTACAATTTCGTTGTTACAAGTCTGAACCTGTTTCTGTCAGCCATGATAGGAGAATTGCAGGTTGTTGGCTGTATCCCACCGTGAGAGGAGGGGAGGCACTCTCTGAGATTTACCCACAGGCGGAGTTTAGTCCCCTCAGGCCAGGCCTGACGCCCTGCTGTTAGACAGCACAAGATGTTCAGAGCCCACTCTGTTACACCTCCAGAAACCTGTGTTTCGACACACCTTACATCAGCCTCTGTAACAGCAGGAACATCGCTCGCTCTGTTTTGTGTTGATTACAGCAAAAAGGGAGCAAGGGTGGGGGAATCTGAGACCGAAAGCAGTTCGTCTGCCTTTTCCCCCACCGCCTCCACATCAAGGCGAGGTGAGAGAGAAAGCGCTTGAAAGCGAATCAGAGACGAGGTGCTGTGGAGGCAGAATACTGTCGTGTGGAATCGGGCAGAATCCATCCAATTATAAAAGCTGATTAACTGTGTCAATTAAAGCGTGATGGATGTCTGTTCATTTATTGAGCAGGGCAGAGGGAACGCCAGCCCGGGCTGTAGGCAACTTCAGTGATTGGCTCTTCAATACATCTGTTAGACCTGATAAAAAGTTGCACAAGGAGGCTCTGATACGTGCAAAGAGATTACCAGGTGAAATAAAGCAGGGAGAGGGGGTGAAGGAGAACGGTTCAGCTGGATAGAAGGGGAGAGAAACTTATGGGATGAATTACATCCTGCATTTTGTAGGATGCCAGTGATTGGCACATTAAGCTGTGGATAATATGATGTGATATGCTATTTCTGCAATATACATTTTGATAACACTTCTTTATATTGTGAAGGGTAATATATTATATTCTATCTCTCACAGCTGAACATTTAAAAAACAGAAAGTGGAAATTGTTTTTTTCAGTAAGTGTAGTTAACTAAACACACAAAACATACTGTATATCAATTAACCATTTGTAGCTGTGGTTGTATTAAGTGATATAACACACATTCATAAATTTTTATTTTTTATTTTTTCTAGCATGGGTTTCACTGAGCACTACAGCTTAATGTGTTGGATCATGCATCTGTGTTTATAATATAATTTTATGCACAACTATGTATTTAATATCTGTATTTAATATTTCATCATTTGTTTAATAATTAATTAGTAATTATTAGTAATTTGGTTATATAAATTGACAAAATGTATTTATTTACTGAATACAAATTTACATTTCACACACACACACACACATATTAGTATTAGTCTAAGTATTATTAATAGACTATTAATATCATAGTATTATTAATATAGTATTAATGTTCGTTTTAATTAGTATTGTTTGGTTGATTAGGACAACTTATTCATTTTGTTACATAAATTCACAAAATATGTGATATTTATAAAATATATAAATATATAAAAAATACAATTTAAACTTGTTTTCAAGTGTTGTCACAGATTTGAGATTTCGCCATGTAGTTTTTAATGTTGTCAATAATTTAATTTACATTTTTATTTATTTTACTTGTTTTCTCTCTCTCTCTCTCTCTCTCTCTCTCTCTCTCTCTCTCTCTCACAATCTTCTCTCTACCTCTACCTACCTCTACCAGAAACTGCATTTCATGATTCAGTGGAGAGTAAGGTTGCTTCCACTCTGGAGGGTTTTACAGATTTACAGGCTCTTCAGCCTATTAATCTTCTTTTTTTTCATGCTATTTTCAGCACCTGGAGCGCACATGCTACAGGCACAAACACAGCCCCCATCGTCTCGCGGTGCAACAACTGTCAGTTTATGATATCGTAAGCCCTCTTAAACCATGACAAAGTTACTTCCCACAGACATACTTAATGCATCGTCGATACAGAGATGCAGGAGTGATTCCTGTTTGCATGCGCTCAGTCATTCTTGATTGACCAGCTGTCATGAAACAAGGCCTGATGTAATACCACTTCCTGGAGCTCGGCCACCCTCCTGCTTGCACGGTGTCATGTCGTATTGACAGAGTCATCAGTCAAACCTCTTCAACAAAACATGTCAAGACATGTTGCCGATGACTCCTGAGCGGCATTAGCGATACTTTGTTGTCACATCAGGATAATGGAGCTATATTTGGATGAAATTAACTTGACCAGGCACCTGTAGTCCTGAGAAGTGTAGATTGTCTTAAGTAACAACTCCGCTGATAGCAATGAGGGTGTTTATTGCGACTCTGGTGATTAAGAGTGTGATGAACAATTAGAAGACAGCTTAATTAGAGTGACGCAGACTTGTATAATGGTAATTGACAGCCCTGTTTTAATTGTCTGTGTGATTTTGGGCTTGGGGATGATTCTAATGTAATCACTTCCTTTGATAATCTCACTCTCGTTTAGTCCAAACAAATCAAGCAGAGAGTCTCAGGATGTTAGTGTGATCGTGAAAGTGAGTCAAACTTCCTGTGCAGTTTTGTTCACACTAATGAAAAGGAAATAAAAGGCTAATTAAGGGCTAAAAAAAATAAATGTTTCAAAAGTAAATTGTAACTTTAAATTAAACACAACAATATAAACAAGAATGAGTTTACAAACTAACACACAATTCGTAATGTAGAACTTCTGGCCCATATAGATTTGGTAGATAGATATATATGTATTACTTGTATAATATTTGTATACAGTTTAAGATGCATTATTTACTCTATTTATAAAGCACTTTTCCCCACATCCCCAAAAAGAGGTTTTGTCAGATATAATTTGTCAGCAATTTCTCTCTGTAGTTTTTTGACTGTTAAAGACATGCACATTTATTCTTGATTTCACCTTCTGTTGACCCCACTTTGTGTGAGGAGAATATGATGCAGGACGTAATGCTCAGTGATATGGCCCATATGCACAGCTGTGACTCTACCCCTGAATTCAGGAGCTTTGGCTGAGCGATTGCTCATAGATTTGAGCTGTCAGTCCATGGAGCATCTAAATAGGCCTGCATACGCCTCTGCAGACTCTCGTCACAATGCAGAGCCACTGGGTCTCTCCACACCTCTACCACCCAACAAATCAGCATGCCACAGAGACAACCCTCACAAATCTCATTTCCCACCGACACAATTGATTAGAATAATTTTGGATGTGATTGTCTCTGGGTACTTAGCCATAAAGCTGCAGGCCACAACGAGAGAGGGCACATGAAATTATGTGGATTCATAAGGAAATCTGCTTTGTGTCAGAAACACACACTCTCACTCCCTGTCTCTCTCCCTCTTTTTGGAAGGAAGTGTCTTTCAAAATCACAGCCATAAATTCAGCAGCTTGAAGAATGCTGATGTAGCAGGCCGCCAGCAAACACTCCCATCTTTCCAACTGCCGAACAACCCACTGAAGCACAGATATGATTACCTTTTTAAGGAGGCAGCAGTAGGGAAGCTGCATATCTACTTAAATGTTTTCTCAGCAGTTAATTCCCTTACACACAATGCAAGCCAAGTTAGGTTTAGGTAATTCTCTTTGATAATAATTTTATGCTTGGAGAAAAAAAAAAACATCTGGCATCAGATTACAAAGTAATACACGAGAAGAACAGGTATTTCATTCTAAAATTGACATTGATTATCACTTTACGCAGTTTTAAACCATCTATTCAGGCAAATGTTTGGAGTTGAATACTGCATGCATTGCACAGTATGCAGTGCTATTTTCTTTAATGTGAAACCGTACACATTAAATATTTAAAATAGTTATATACTGACCTCATTGACCTCTTTGAGTTGTATGCTTAATTCAATGTATCATCCCAGATATTTTTTTTTTCCTCTAAATGTCTTATAAAAGTCAAGAAGGTATTTTATGCAGTGTTGTCTTTAGTTTACTGCACATTTTGGCAATTACAGTGGGCTATACAGGAAGTTAATACTTGTATTAAGCTAGGACAGATTAAATTGCTCAAAAGTGACAGGAAAGACATTTATAATGTTACATGAGATTTCTACTAAATGCTGTTCTTTTGAACTTTCTGTTTCATCAAATAATCCTGAAATTTTTTTTTTTTAAATCACTGTTTCCACAAAACTTTTAAGCAGCACAATTGTTTTTAAAAATTGAGGATAATAAATTATTCTTTAGCACAAAATCAGCATATTAGAATGATTTCTGAAGGATCATGTGACACTGGAGTAATGTATTTAGCATTACGTAGCACAATTATATTAATGTTTTTAATAAAAATCATTAATTAAAAATGTATTTGAAAGTATTACAGAGAGAACCTAGAACCTTTTTTATTTCTCTGTTTTAACCAATAGAATTGCTGATATTATAAATATTATGAGTGTAAACCAGATCTACAATCTGTGCTAGATCTACAATCCAGAAGTTGACCTTTGCTGCAACTCATTGCTGACAAAGAAAAATGCTAATATTGACAATATGGTAACCAATATTTAGTGTGGCTATTACTGACACATATGTCTCTTTTTCTGTCTCTGCGTAGCGGCATCAGGTGCTGAGGATGTGGCCTTGTACGTGGGGATCGTTGCGGTGGCTCTTTGTCTGACTCTGCTGCTGATTGTACTGGTGTTGGTCTACCGCAGAAAGAAGGAAGGTCTCGATGCAGATGTGGCCGACTCCTCCATCCTCACCACTGGCTTCCAGCCCATGGGCATCAAGCCCACCAAGCCAGGTGTGTGGGCACCGCACAGGGCAGCCCACAGCAGTAGGCTATTGTTTCTCTACACTATCCACCCCTCGCCACGGTGTTTCACACCCATCCTTTCATCCCAGTGCCCGTGTTCCTGTGCCACCTGTGGCCATGACAATTCATAGTTTCGCAATTATGTCCGTGTATGTGCGGTGTTTGCGTTAAATGGAGGTAGTCATAATTTTGTGTGTCATCTTCACAGTTGCAAATGAATGTGGTGGTTTTACTTAAATCATCTTTGAAGTCATAAGTGAGAGGAGACCTTTACGCATCCGCCTACTTCCATGGGAAGTGATTTGGTAATAGTAGCATTAAGCTGATTTCCATTGATCTTCCCACGAAACAAATCTGCCTACTGCTGTGCATTTTTATTTTTTCATATGTAAAGTTTTTAACATGGGGAAAAAAACAAGAACATTTCTGAAATCACAAAATATAGAGTTAGATTCTGGGAATTTGAACCTGAATAAAGCCACACAGAAAGCTTTATTTAAAGTGTAAAAAATGTTAACCGTGACTGGCAGGCTTTCTTTAAACGCTGAATGGAATTGATTGTGGCTGCTAAAGAGGAGGAGGCATTGATTTATTTACGAGTGAGTCTCTCTCAGCGCCGAAGGCCCGGCTACATCCATGGATTTGTGCATTTGCACTGAATTTCAATTTGTGTTGAGCACTTTTAACCACTGTGACCTTTCAGAGTGTTTTTTTTTCACTTGTTTCTTTCTCTCTGTTTCTACAGAAAACTCTCATTTGCTCACCATCCAACCCGATTTGTCTACCACCACCACAAGCTACCAGGGAACTCTGCGTTCTCGCCACGAAGTCACTGGGAAGTTCTCCGTGAGCAACGGCCCCCTCCTGGAGCCACTTCCTAACGGCTCCCACACGCTGCACAACGGCAAACTGCCTAGTAATCCCAATGACTTCATGAACAGCCTGTCCTCTCAGATGTATTTCAAAACGCTACCGAGAGACAACGTCAACACCTCCTATGGCACTTTCAATTTCCTGGGCGGCCGCCTAACCCTCCCCAACACTGGTAAGATTATATGACTGCAAACAGTACAAAATGTTTTATGTGTTTAGTCAGGAGTGTTGTGAAAGAGCTCTGTAGCTTTGTTAAACTGCAACGTTATTATACCGACATGGCCCAAAATGGAAGGGTGAAGTGATCCAATTACAAGGTAATCCACGCAGTTTTATGTAAATCGGGACACGAGCGAAGCGAACACCTTATAAAGATGTTTTTATAAAACGGGCAAAGAAGTGCTTCCATTTATATACTAATGATTGTGTTATGACAATGACGACCATTTTCCTTTTACAACGAAAATAGCTGTAATTGGGGAACGTCTTGTTTTATTTTCCCATTCTTTTTTTCGAAGGATACCTCACTGCATCTTCTCCGAGCTGAGCCAGTGACTTGGTTGTCAGCCGTGGCACTGTAAGCCGATATGCAGTGTGCACATTCATAGTGTCTGCAACTCTATCCACTCCAAGGACGCCACCAGAGTATATTCAAACCAATTAGTCTCCTTAATCACAGACAGAGGGTTCATCACGCTGTCACATTATGAATCACTCGCGGTCAAAGAGACAGCTCACGAGGCAGTGGAAATGAAATAACCAGGACTCCATCGACTAAGAACATTGCCCTTCAAAATATAATGCCTGCTACCTGTTATCCGTGACAGATTTGATGATGTTTTATGGCTTATGCTACTTTTATGCATTCATCTTACGATTATTTTGGACTAGACAAGTTACAAGGCAAAGTTTAATGTGTCAAGTTAGGGGTTGACTAATTATTTAATTATGTAATAATCATAATAGCATATAATAATATATTATAATATTTTATTTTGTATTATTTTTTAGTAATATTTCCCTTTTTATGTGTCATCTTCACCAGTTACAAGGGCTCAGAGTAGCATTATTTTATTTTATTTTATTTTTTAAAAAACATTTGAATTTATTTAAATTTAAATGAATTATCATAGACTATTCTATGATTATATTTATGATTTCTTACGTTTACAAAAACTTTTCTGAAAGTTAAATTTACAATAGATTTTCTGAAAGTACACATTGTTTAGTTTCATAACCAGCACATTAACTTCTGAAACAATAAGCTTTGATTGTTTGACTATTTACTGACAAGAAAGAGACTGGACCTCTTGTAACTTTAATCGAATACCCCTGCTTTAGGCTCTTCCTGCCATTGTACACATCTCCAGGACATAAAGTGAAAGAGTTTTGGAATTTATACATAGTAGATGACATCTTTGGCCTTGACCTTGGATTTGTATAGTGTTAATCACATTTACTTTAACATAAAGGCCCACTGTGAGCTGTGACAAAAGCAGCATTCAGATGGAACAAATGAGCCTACCTTGTCTCTTTTGTTCCTATTTACATTAGGAATCAGCCTTCTCATCCCGCCAGAGGCCATTCCCAGAGGGAAGATTTATGAGATTTATCTCACCATTCAGAAGAAGGAAGACATGAGGTAGGTCCCTGGAACCAATCTGAGGATCTGCCTCACAAAGAAAAGATGCACAGTTTGAATCAGAATTTAAAAAAGGCCAGGCACAGAGCATCGAACGTAATTGAAGTCAATCTCCACATGCTCGTGTGCATGATTGTGTGTGTGTGTGTGAGCCGTTTGCTCAGATTTATGACTAATGCTGACTTGAGATATCAAAAGCTTGTGTGTATGTGGTGTGTCTTGTCTGTTATATGTAAATGAGCCATGGGCCACAGAGAGGGAAATGTTCTCCTGTTTTAGATTTTCCTGTCGGGAGTGAAGCACCAGGTAACAGTCAGGCAATTTTTTCTCGTACATTCATGCATTGTTTACGACCGGCTCCCTACTAGCCTTGAATGCAGAGTGTGAAAAGTCCGATCAGAGCACCAGAGCCCTGATTAATAATGGAACCTCATCTTGTTAAAGGGTCTGCTCTGGGCTTGACATTGCCCATCCATCCAGACCCCTTTGGTTGATTCCTGACCATTGTGCTCCCCCACTGCCTCCCTCTAGATTACCCCTGGCTGGGTGTCAGACATTGCTGAGCCCCGTGGTGAGCTGCGGACCGCCCGGTGTGGTGCTCACCCGGCCGGTCATCCTCAGTATGGACCATTGCTCTGATGCGTGCCTGGAGAATTGGGCCATCCGTCTCAAGAAGCAGTCATATGAGGGAACGTGGGAGGTGAGTGTTGTGTGCATCTTGCGCATTTACGGCCAGATATATGTAGTATGTGGTGTATATATATATATATATATACAGTGGGGAAAAAAGTATTTAGTCAGCCACAATTGTGCAAGTTCTCCCACTTAAAAAAAATGAGAGAGGCCTGTAATTTTCAACAAAGGTATACCTCAACTATGAGAGACAAAATGAGAAAAAAAAAATCCAGAAAATCACATTGTAGGATTTTTAAAGAATTTATTTGCAAATTATGGTGGAAAATAAGTATTTGGTCAATAACAAAATTTCATCTCAAAACTTTGTTATATACCCTTTGTTGGCAATGACAGAGTTCAAACATTTTCTGTAAGTCCTCACAAGGTTTTCACACACTGTTGCTGTATTTTGGCCCATTCCTCCATGCAGATATCCTCTAGAGCAGTAATGTTTTGGGGCTGTCGTGGGCAACACGGATTTTCAACTCCCTCCAAAGATTTTCTATGGGGTGAGATCTGGAGACTGGCTAGGCCACAACAGGACCTTGAAATGCTTCTTACGAAGCCACTCCTTCGTTGCCCGGGCGGTGTGTTGGGATCATTGTCATGCTGAAAGACCCAGCCAGGTTTCATCTTCAATGCCCTTGCTGAGGGAAGGAGGTTTTCACTCAAAATCTCACGATATATGGCGCCATTCATTCTTTCGTTTACACGGATTAGTCGTCTTGGTCCCTTTGCAGAAAAACAGCCCCATAGCATGATGTTTCCACCCCCATGCTTTAGGTATGGTGTTCTTTGGATGCAACTAAGCATTCTTTCTCCTCCAAACATGCCAAGTTGAGTTTTTACCAAAAAGTTATATTTTGGTTTCATCTGACCATATGACATTCTCCCAATCCTCTTCTGGATCATCCAAATGCTCTCTAGCAAACTTCAGACGGGCCTGGACATGTACTGGCTTAAGCAGGGGACACGTCTGGCACTGCAGGATTGGTCCCTGGCGGCACAGTGTGTTACTGATGGTAGCCTTTGTTACTTTGGTCCCAGCTCTATGCAGGTCATTCACTAGGTCCCCCCGAGTGGTTCTGGGATTTTTGCTCACAATTCTTGTGACCATTTTGACCCCACGGGGTGAGATCTTGCGTGGAGCCCCAGATCGAGGGAGATTATCAGTGGTCTTGTATGTCTTCCATTTTCTAATAATTGCTCCCACAGTTGATTTCTTCACACCAAGCTGCTTACCTATTGCAGATTCAGTCTTCCCAGCCTGGTGCAGGTCTACAAATTTGTTTCTGGTGTCCTTTGACAGCTATTTGGTCTTGGCCATGGTGGAGTTTGAGTGTGACTGTTTGAGGTTGTGGACAGGTGTCTTATACTGATAACGAGTTCAAACAGAGGCCATTAATACAGGTAAAAAAAAACGAGTGAGGACAGAGGAGCCTCTTAAAGAAGAAGTACAGGTCTGTGAGAGCCAGAAATCTTGCTTGTTTGTAGGTGACCAATACTTATTTTACCGAGGAATTTACCAAATAATTCTTTAAAAATCCTACAATGTGTTTTCTGGATTTTTTTTCTCATTTTGTCTCATAGTTGAGGTATACCTATGATTAAAATTACAGGCCTCTCTCATCTTTTTAAGTGGGGGAACTTGCAAAATTGGTGGCTGACTAAATACGTTTTTGCCCCACTGTAGAAAGGAAATATTGTATGTATATAATATGTAATATGAATATATTTTGAAAAATGAATACATACACACACAACACACACACACACACAACACACATATATATATATATATATAATATATAATTATATATATATTATATATATATTTATAACATACAGTGTAAATTATACAATACTAAACATAGAATTATATATTAATTCCATTATTTTATGTTTTAATATTTTTTATTTTTTTCTTTTCTTTTTAATATTTTAGAAAATTGCTATTAAAAGCCGCTTTCCTCAAAAATCTGAATGGCCTCAATACATGTAAAATTGCATGTAAGGTATTTATTTAATATTATTTACATAAATGTATTTAATAAACAAAAATACTACTGTCGTTTTCACTTGAAAGCCCGACAAATGTACTTGACAAATTTGCTTCTTTTACTGTTATTGCTTTTCTATAAATTGCTTTACAGTAGACTTCTGAGAATTGGAGTGTGGGAGAGAAAATGTACATTAATATACAGGAATATAATATGCAAAAATAAATAATAATCTTTCAAAAAATTATTTGAAAATAGGCATCATTGTCTTTATGCAAAATATAGTTTTAATTTATTTTGTTTGATTTTGGGGTGAACATTTCTTGAAAGTTTTTGTCAGATTTACCTACTTGAGTACAAGTTTCTCCTGTGAAGCCAATGGTGACATCATGTGTTACGAGAATAAATTCCATCTGCCCAATTTATCATCAGCATGGTGATAAATAAAGATTCTGTTCTATACAGTTGCGCCTAATTTTAATTAGCATTGAACTGTATGTAGGTGGAATTCTGTACATTCACCTTTCTTACCCTTTCCCATCTCTTTCTCTCTCATCGTCCTGCTACTGAATTAAATATCTTATGGAGGCAAATGGGCTGTATCGTCATAATCATTTCAAATAACCTCTCAGAAAATAAAGCCCTGAAGTGTCTCCGTCAGTGTACTCCTCATTTCAGCTATCTCTCATACCTTCACATTTAAACTCCATTTAATTGTAAGGATCTTTTCCTCATTCCATCCGATGGCCATCAGCACCCACCTTTAAACTGAGCTGGGGTGAGTCCTTCATTACGCCTAATGGCTTTTCCAAATCTGCTTTGAACCGCATCGGGTCGGTGCGAGATACATCAGGCACAAAGACAAGGAAGAGGAGGAACCTAGAGAGGAAGGGCGGAGGAAGAGAGTGAAGGTCTTCTTTCATGTTTGATACTGTGCATAAATTATTCAGGCTCCTTGGTGTGGCAGCAATGGGGCGGCAGTAGAATGAATAGGCCTGTCTTAGATAGAGGGTAGAGCTGCACTTTTAATCATCCCCTGCCCCAAATATAGCCCATTAGTGGCAGGTCGCCGTTCTTGGCCAGGTACAGCAGACGAAAGAGAGAAAAAACACAAGGAAGTTTGTCCTGGAAGGATCCTTGGCAGACAGACTTGCAGCAATTAATTTCTCCAGAGGATGCAGATCAGCAAAACGTGAGCAGAAGAGAATGAAATATAGTCTGTGTCGTTATCGAGCTGTGGGATGATTTTTTTTCTGAGTCATTTAAAAAAAAAGATCATGAAAAAAAGCAAGACTTTATTGTGGTCAAATGGAAAACGGCTAGTGCCAATACTAATTTCACTGATGAAGATAGTGGCTTATTTTATTGATTGCTGGATGTAATTTCCTGGCCTGGATCCCGAGGTGAAAGACAGTGGGGCCGCCTCTCTGTATTTGATTAGATAATGGTGTGAGCGAGAGAAAAAGAGAGACGGTGTGCGAGGAATCTTTCTGATGAGCTTCCTGCAGAAGATTCTGTCGCCACATATCCCACTTGCCTTTTCTCTAATTAAAGCCACTCTGGGGAGCCATTATGTGATTGTATCTGACCGAAGACTGTGAGAAAACAGCATGTTTCCTCACAATAGCCTTTGCCTTTGCTAGAGTCACATTTTCTGACAGAATGCCTTTTCTCCTGATTTTAATACATTTTTCTTTGCATTAGCCTATAGGACAACTTGAAGGCATCTCTGATGTCTGTCAGGTTCCCCTTCGGGAACTCAAGCTGCGTTGGAAAATGCTAGGGGAACACCTTCAGCGATACCAAGTTCTGAATCATATGTGTAATCAGTCCAATCGATGGGCGAGACGTCAGAGGCGGGTGACGTCATGACCAGGAAGCTTTAAAAGCATGTGAGGTGCAGCCGGCGTTAGCTTTCTGTCATTTAACAAAGCTCTATGTGTGTGTCGGTCACAATCTATGTTCTGTGAGTCTTATTTATTGTTGTCTGTCCAAAGTTACACAAGCATTCAGCAAAAAAAGCATAAAGCTCCAATATGTCGAAAGCAAAGAAAAACAACGGCGAAAGCAGATCGCGTTATAGACTGTGGGTTCCTCCCTGCCCACGCTACATCACGAGTGGGGATACACACAGTTTGTGCGTGGTCTGCTTGGGAGCGGACTCTCGAGGGGGCCGACCACCCGCATTGTGAGCAGTTGCCACTGCGTTTGCTTCGCTCCCAGAAGGCTCTCTTTGAGGAGGGAACCTTCACCAGCGTTCCTCATGGTGCTGGCCCCACTTCCGCCGAGGCGGAGCGACAATTACGCTCGTGGGGTTCGCAGCTGGAACTAGCGGAGGGAATGGAGACGGGCGAGTCCCTATCTTCTTCCGCACCTGCCAGATCCACTGCCTGCTCTCTGGGATCGGAAGCCCATTCTGCAGTTTCTTCCCCCCGGAGAGTGGGCTCGGCGCTTCTCCTATCTTCCTCCGAGGAGGTTGATGTGGAAAGCGTCGAGGATTCGCTCCCTCAATCCGCTCCCTCAATCCGCACAATATGAGGAGCTATTGGAGGTAGTTACTCATGCGGTTGTTCCAAGCTGAACATCGAGTGGCCCGCAGAGAAACAGGCTGAAAGCTTTCTGCGTGCTAAGCCGCTACCTCTGCGCCGAAGCCTGCCGTTTTCGGCCATCTTATTCATCCCCGCTCTTATTATTATGGAAATGTGGCGGGTGCAGGGTGAATGCGGTTACAGAAGGATGCCCCGGGTAGAGCAGACGCTTGCGCGCTATCTGTCACCCGGCGCGGCATCATCTCTGAAGGCTCCGGTCTTGCCCTCCAAGCATCTGCAAACCACTTCAGCGCTGGTGGGCAAGGGGTACTCTGCAGCGGGTCAGGCTTGTGCTTGCTTGCACACCATGGCGGTGTTACAGGCTTACCAAGCCGACCTGCTAAAAGAGTTTGATGAAGGCGAGTAAGTCAAGGCAGATGACATCTTAGAATTGAGGAGAACTGCTGAATTAGCTCTCCGCGCCACCAAGGAGACCGCCCGTGCTATTGGGCGGTCCATGGCAGCTCTGGTGGCGGCGGAGAGGCATTTATGGTTGACCCTGTCCGATATGAAAGAGAAGGACAGGGTCTGCCTCATGGATTACCAGCCGGGTACCAGCTCCTCATATAGGGAGGTCCAAAAACAGAGCGTTGCCTCTCGCGCTCCCCCGCAGCGGGATCGAGGACGGCGGCGCTGTAAGTCGGGGGCTTCTAAGGCGAGGCCCAACCTGAGTGTTGTGCTTCAGTCTAGGAAGCCCTCGACGAAGTGGTCCTGACATTTTTAAGCCCAGGACTGCTGAGGGTGGCCCCTACTGGGGAAGAGCGGAGTGCACCGCATTACACGGTGTCCGTCTCTCCTCAGCGCCCTCAGGAGATCGTTCTGCGAACCCTGCCAGTGTTCCAGGGCGCAGCGGTCTCCAGCGAGTGTTTCTCTCAGTATTTTCAGCCCGGGAAAATAGCGGAGCTGAGAGCCTCGCCACCCCTTTGGGGGTCTCTCGAGCAGCTAGCTCGGCCGTCTCCTGCCGGTCCTCCGCTTCAGGGCACCCAGTTAGCAGCTCCAAGTACACCAGAGGCCAGTCTCGAGAGACTGGTTCCCTTAGTAGATTATTTAGCAGCGTGGAAACTACTGCCAAATGTATCTCGTTGGGTCCTGCAAACTGTAGAAAGAGGCTATCGCATTTAGTTCGGCGCTCCGCCGCCACCTTTCAAAGGGGTTTTCCACATTAATGCTCACTGTCAAACAGGTCGTGTCTCAGATCAGGTCCGAGGACTGGTTTGTCCCGATAGATCTAAAAGATGCTTATTTCCATGTCTCCATCCTTCCCAGTCACAGGAAGTTCCTGAGGTTTGCTTTCAGGGGCAAAGCATACCAACACCGGGTTCTTCTCTTCGGCCTAGCACTCTCATCTCGTACTTTCACAAAGTGTGTGGATGCTGCTCTGGCTCCTCTGCGACTGCAGGGCGTCTGCATACTCAATTACATCGACGATTGGTTGATTTTAGCTCACTCAGAGCAGATGGCGGTTCGACATCGATATGTCGTTCTCGCCCACATCAGAAAGCTGGGGTTAAGACTAAACGCCAAGAAAAGTGTGCGTTCTCCATTACAGAGGACCACTTATCTGGGTGTGGTGTGGGATTCGACCACGATGCAGGCACGTTTGTCTCCTGCTCGGATCGAGTCGATCCTCACTGCAGTCGCGAGAGTAAGGGGAAGGGGGGGGGGACAACCAGGGGTTCCCAACCTTTTTCCACTGTCAAGCAGTTTCAAAAGCTGCTGGGTCTGATGGCAGCTGCGTCCAATGTGATAACTTTTGGCCTGCTGTACATGAGACCCCTACAATGGTGGCTCAAGACCAAAGGGTTCTCCCAGAGGGGAAACCCGTTTCGCATGCTCAAGGTCATGCGGCGCTGCCTACGTGCCTTAGACATGTGAAGGAAACCTTGGTTCCTGTCTCAGGGCACGGTGCTGGGAGCTCCTTGTCGCCGCGTAACGCTAGCGCCGGACGCGTCCCTCACCGGTTGGGGAGCGGTCATGAGTGGCCACCCTGCCCGCGGTCTGTGGAGTGGTCGCCATCTCACGTGGCACATCAACTGCCTGGAGATGCTGGCCGTGTTTTGAGCCCTCAAACACTTTCTTCCAGACCTAAGAGATTGCCATGTGTTGGTGCGCACCGACAACACAGTGGTGGTCTTTTATATCAACCACCTGGGAGGTCTACATTCACGCCCCTTATACAAGCTGGCGCACCAGATCCTTGTGTGGTCCCAGGGCAAACTCCTCTCGCTGAGAGCAGTTCATATTCCTGGGCATCTCAATATGGGAGCAGACATACTGTTGAGGCAGGGGCCGAGGATTTTTTTTGCCTTTTTGGGGGGGAATGGAGGCTTCACCTGAGGGGCGGTGAAGCAGATATGAGAAAGTTTTAGCAGGCTAGGCTTAGGTGGACTTGTTTGCGACTTGTCAGACATCGCAATGTCACCTCTGGTCTTTTTTTTTTTTTTTTTTTTTTTTTTTCTCTGACTCATCCAGCTCCACTGGGGCTGGATGCTATGGTACAGACTTGGCCGAGGCTTCGTCTGTACGCCTTTGCCCCGATCGCTCTGCTCCAGGGAGTTCTAGAGAGAGTGAGTCGGGACAGGGTCTGTCTATTGCTAGTAGCCCCGTACTGGCCGGGCCGAGTATGGTTCTCGGACCTGATTTCTCTCCTCGACGGCACTCCATGGGAGATTCCCGTCAGGAGAGATCTCCTCTCACAGGCAGAGGGTACGATCATCCACCCCTGCCCGGAGCTGTGGAAGTTGTGGGTGTGGCCCATGAGGGGGCACAACTCCTAGCCTATGTTGGGCTATCAACCGAGGGTGGGGGTTGTTGAGACCATCCTCCAATTCTGAGCTCCCTCTACGAGGAAACTGTATGCCCTGAAGTGGAGACTCTTCACTTCATGGTGCGGAGACCGCCTGCTTGACCCAGTTAACTGCCCGATTGGTACAGTGCTGGAGTTCTTGCGGCCCGTTTCTCCGCGGGGTTAACCCACTCCTCCCTGAAGGTCTACGTGGTGGCTATAGAGGCCTACCACGCCCCTCTCGGTGGTCATTCAGTGGGAATACACCCTATTCTTACACGTTTCCTCGATGGTGCGCTGAGGCTGAGGCCTCCGGCACGATCTCGTGTCCCTACATGGGACCTAGCAGTGGTGCTAGAAGCTCTCTGTAGGCCTCCCTTTGAGCCTATTGAGGAGATATCTGATCGCCTCCTTACTATAAAGACTACCTTCCTTCTGGCGATATCTTTTCTCAGGAGAGTTGGGGATCTGCAGGCCCTTTCAGTGGCCCTTTCTTATCTTGACTTTGGGCCCGGTCTGGCCAAAGCTTTTCTGTACCCTCATGTGGGGTATGTCCCAAAAGTCCCCTCATCAACACCACAGCCCATTGTACTTCAGGCCTTCAATCCTCCTCCCTTCGGGGAACCAGACCAGCAGAAGCTTAATTGTATGTGTCCAGTGTGAGCACTAGATGAATACGTCCACAGAGCTGCCCTGTGGAGAAAGGCTGACCAACTGCTTGTGTGCTATGGTCCCCTAAGAGAGGTCATCCTGCTTCCAAACAGACCCTCAGCCGGTGGATAGTAGATGCCATTTGTCTTTCCTATGAGTCCTCTGATCTCCCCTCACCACTGGGGGTCAAGGCTCACTCGACAAGAAGTGTGGCGGCCTCCAAGGCCTTGCGTCGGTTCATATGACCTAGATTGCGTGCCACTCCCAGACACTCTGTTCTCTTGCCATGCTGTGCTCGTCCACATTAGGCAGGGATTTGTAAGTCTGGCGGCGTGGGCATTCTTGTTCCCCTAGCGTTTTCCGACGCAGCTCGCGTTCCCGAAGGGGAACGCCAAGGTAAGTATAACCATCGATTCCCAGAGGAACGAGACACTTGCGTCGCACCAAGAAAGGCCATAATTCCGGCATCCCCTACTAGAGCTTGCTGCCTCCTAGAAGCTAAGCCGGCTGCAACTCAAAGTGCTTTAAAGCTTCCGGTCATGACAGCACCGCCTATGATGTCTCACCATCGATTTGGACTGATTACACAATGATTCAGAGCTTGGTAGCGTGAAGGGCGTTCCCCTAGCGTTTCCGGCGCAGCGTCTCGTTCCCTTGGGGAACGTCTCGGTTACTTGTGTAACCCTCGTTCCCTGAAGGAGGGAATGGAGACGTTACGTCAGTCGTGACTGACGAATTGGGATCTCGCCCGAGAGCGTTAACTAAACAAGCCAATGACAGTTGGCGTGCGTGTTTCGCCATGCGCACCCCGCCCCGCAGAGCAGGTATAAAAGTAGAGCACGTGCAAACGCACATCAGTTTTTTTTCGCTGAGGAGCCGAGACTACGTGCCCCGACCGTACAGCGGTGGTACAGCAACTGTGGCGACGGGACGTAACGTCTCCGTTCCCTCCTTCAGGGAACGAGGGTTACACAAGTAACCGAGACGTTCCCTTTCAGTCAGTCACGTTCTACGTTACGTCAGTCGTGACTGACGAATTGGGATCCGTATGGAAAACGCCACTATTGCTGACCCCCTCCAGTGCCCTGCGGAAGCCGGCAAGTCCCCCCACACCAGCTGGGGCGGAAGATAGGACAGTGGCTAGGCAGAGGTGTCCGCCACTGCTGTTCCATACAATGGTACATTGGATAACACTGGGAAAGCATACCCAGTAGGGGAACACTACGGAAGCCACATCCTGCGCATAGGAGGTATCATGTGGAATTACACATATGGACTGGCCCAGGGCAGTGCTACATATGGAAGTCCCTGCGGTAGACTCAACCCGCCTGGGGTGAGATGACTACGCAGCAGAGATGGCAGAGAACGACTGCCAGGGAAAGACACGGGCTTACCGTGAGGGGAGCCGTACCGTGGAAGAATACACATGTGGGATCACCAGAAGGGGGTTCATATTCAAAGAATTCTGTTAATGATCTTGGATGTTCTTGGACCATGATCTTAATGGTGTAAGTATGGCTATGAAGGTCCTGGGTAAGGTTAATGCTAGGACAAAATTTCTTGCCAGACATGTTAGTTTCCTTGATAAACAGAATATAAATTACTTGCATCATGTTTAGTGTCATGTCATTTCGAATATGCATGCATTTCTTGGATGTCTGATTTGCCTCTTGGTTGGTTGGATAAGTTACAAAAATCTCAGAATAAATTGATAAGGTTAGTTTTAGGGTTTAGTCGTTTTAAACATGTGGAGGTTTCCCACTTTAAGTGTCTTGATTGGTTACCTATAGTAAGCAGATTTGAACATATTAAATTAAAAATGGTACATAAGATTATCAATAACAGAGCTCCTTCATATTTTAATGCATTTTTTCCTAGGGTAAATGAGCAACATTGTTATAAAACTAGGCAAAGTCTCATGGATATTACATTATGTCGTTTTAAAACTATGTATGGTCGTAGGTCTTTTAGATATTTTGGGGCACTTTTGTGGAATAAGTTACCTCTGGACATTAAAGGTATTTCGAATATGGTTAGTTTTAGTTTAAAAGCTAAAAGTTTGTTCTTAAGTAGGTTGTTTTGATGAATTTGTATTACGTACGTGGTTATTTTTGACATTTTTGTAGATGTGGAATTTTATTAGTAATCTTTGTATTTATAATGCAGCGCCAGTGTACCTGTTACCGGGAGTGAAGTTTACATCAAGGACCACAATGGAAATAACTTTTGTTTTAAACTTTATTGTGTTATCCTTGAAGAATAGAGTGTATTCACTACTTTTTTTGTCAAAAATAAACAAAACAAAACATGTTAAACGGGAGCAGAGCCAGAAGCGACGGCTGGGTCTCCTCCTCAGGCGGCAGCGCTTGCAAGTTCACAACATGATCCCTAAAAGGAGTGGTGGGAACTTTGGGCACGTATCCAGGGCGGGGTCTCAAGATAACGTGAGAGTTGGCCGGCCCGAATTCAAGGCACGAATGTTCGACCGAAAATTCCTGCAGGTCCCCTACCCTCTTGACCTAGGCCAATGCGGTGAGGAGCACTGTCTTCAACGACATAAACTTAAGCTCTACTGACTGCAGAGACTCTAAGGGATCCCCCTCAAGGCGCAGGACCGCAAGGGGCAAGATCCCAAGATTTTGGGTAACAGGTGACGGGCGCGGAGGATTTCAACCTCCTTGCCCCTCTGAGAAAATTTCTGACGACAAGTCGTGCTTTCAAAGACTTACGCCTACGCCTCGTGAGCCGCGGGCCAAAATGACGGGGGGCGGGCAACATACACTTAAGGTTCGAGGGAGGGGAGGACAGCCTCGCCAAACCAATCCTGCAGGAACGAAAGCACGACTCGAGGGCATCAGGGGGGTCTTCCCGGCGGGAAGCGACCAAATTGACGAACAGGTTCCACTTCAGCTGTAAGAGTGTAAGTAGACGGGGCTCGGGTGAAGTGATGGGTTACTAACCGCTGGAGGTAGCCACCTAGAACTCCGCGTCCGTCCAGGGACCAGCACAAGTGCCGAGATTCCACAAGTCTGGACGCGGGTGACAGAGGGTGCCCCCTCTCTGAGAAAGAAAATCCCTCAGAGGAATTTGCCAAGGAGGGGATGTCGCGAGGAGCATCAGTTCGGGGAACCAAGTCCGAATGGGCCAATATGGCGCTACCAAGAGGACCTGCTCCTCATCCTCCCTGACCTTACACAGTGTCTGTGCGAGAAGGCTCACTGGGGGAAACGCATATTTGCGTAGGCCCCGAGGCCAGCTGCACGCCAGAGCGTCCATGCTGAGGGTCCCTTCGGCCAGGGAGTAAAACAACTGGCAAATGGACGTGTCTGGGGAGGCAAACAGGTCTACCTGAGCGTCCCCAAAGCGTCTCCAAATCAGCTGGACTGTCTCGGGGTGGAGTCGCCATTCTCCCGGAAGGGCGGGCTGAAGTGAGAGCTCGTCGGCTCCGCGATTGAGCTCGCCTGGGATGTGAACAGATGCTTCTGACTCCAGAGGAGGAAATGGCGGGCGAGTTGCGACATGCGACGGGAGAGTAGACCGCCCTGGTGGTTGATGTACGCAAAGGTCGCAGTGTTGTCCGTACGGACCAATACATGCTTGTCGTGTAGCAGCGATTTGAAGCGGCGCAGAGTGAGCCATACTGCTTGCAACTCGAGGCAGTTGATATGCCACTGCGGTCGGGGCCCCGACCAGAGCCCCGCAGCTGCATTCCCATTGCACATGGCACCCCAGCCCCTGGCAGAGGCATCTGTTGACACAACAACATGCCTGGATACTTGCCCAAGGGACACCCCTGTCCGAAGAAAGGCAAGATCTGCCCACGGGCTGAAGGTCTGACAGCAGAACGGGGTGACAGAAACCCGGTAAATGCCGTGCCATGCCCATCTCGGGACCAGGTCGTGAAGCCAACGCTGAAGCGGTCTCATATGAAACAACCCGAGCGGCGTGACAGCGGCTGCGGCTGCGGATGCCATATGCCCCAGCAGCACTCTGAAATTCGTATTCAGTGGAACCGCCGTTCTTGCATGGACACTAGGACCCCAGGCAGCTTGCGCACGCTCTACTGAGAGACGTGCTGAGAGGTTGACCGAGTCCAGCTCCATGCCGAGAAAAGAGATCCTCTGCACCGGGGAGAGTTTGCTCTTTTCCCAGTTGACCCGAAGCCCCAATCGGCTGAGGTGACTGAGCACCATATCCCTGTGTTCGCACAACTGCGCTCGGGACTGGGCCAATATGAGCCAGTCGTCGAGGTAGTTGAGAACTCGAATGCCCGCTTCCCTCAATGGAACGAGGGGTGCCTCCACGACCTTGGTGAAGACACGAGGCAACAGGGATAGCCCGAAGGGGAAGAACTGGATATGGAACCGCACCCTTTCGAACGGCAAGCGGAGGGCAGAAAGAAACGGTCTGTGTCGAGGGAGAATAGAGACATGAAAGTACGCGACCTTGAGGTCGACCGCTGCAAACCAAACGAAAGGACGGACACATTGAAAGATGCGTTTCTGCTTCAACATCCTGAACGGGAGCTTGTGAAGGGCCCGGTTCAGTACGCACAGGTCCAGGATCGGTCGTAACCCACCGTCTTTCTTGGGTACGATGAAGTACGGGCTGTAGAAACCCGACCTCATCTCGGCTGGATGGACCGGCTCTATCGCGTCCTTCGCCAGCAGGACTCCGATCTCTGCACGCAAGACAGGAGCATCCTTGTCCGGCACAGTGGTGAATCGAATGCCCTGAGCTGGGAGGGAGTACGTGCTGCGAAGGGATTGAATCGCGTACCGAGTCGGCCCCCCCCCCCCCATGGTTCCTCATGTAGCCCGCGAGACGGCCTGGGGAAGCGCCTAACCAGGCCCCCAAGCGACCCCCCCCCCCACCCCCTAAACTAGAGGAAAAGCCCCCAGGAACAGCCCACTGAGTACCTGCAGTGGAGGCCAAGCGATGGCGTGGAACATAAGGGACCCAAACCCGGGAACGGCCGTGCATCCGAGGCGGGGGTCTGATGTGCCCCCCCGCGGCTCACCACTTACCGGACTCCCATAGCTGGGCAAGCGGTGAGTAGTGAGGGATGGGCACAGTTCAGCGAACTGGACCCTGATACCCATCGTGCCGTAGAAGGAGGAAGCGGGGGACAGGCCGCTGTGGGCCCAGGGTCTCGTGCACCTCTGTCCTCGCCCTCTTGGGACCCAGAGGCAAAGGAAACTGCTCTTTTATTGAAGTTTTGGGTACCACTGGCTGGGTAGAACAAAAACAAATGGAAACATAAGATTCTCCACCCGGCCCTCCTCCAGGGGAAGGAGTGGTGCAGTCACCATCTCCTGAAGAGCAGGATCCAAGAGCTCCGGGTCGCCCGTCTCAGGGACGCCGCCTGCTCTGGCGCTTCACCGGCTTGGCAGGGGTGGAGGCGGGCTGCACCGGTTTCCTTTTTTCGCCCTCGGCAACGAGCAGACAGAGGGGCTGCACCCGGCGGTGGGGTGGAGACAGCAGCAGACCACCGGGGCAAGATATGTCGAAACGCCTCCGTCTGCTTCTACGCGGCGGAGAACTGTTGGGCAAAGCACTCCACCACTTCGCCGAATAGGCCGGCCTGGGAGATGGGGGAGTCCAGGAAGCGATGCTTGTCGGCATCCCTCATATCCGACAAGGTCGCCATAGGTGGCGCTCCTGGACCCACACTAGGACACGTCTGACCCAGGGCCTGCGCCTTGTGACTTTCGTCGCACTAAGCGCAAAGGTCGTCGCCGTGTGCAGTTCTGCCAGCACCACCTGGGTCCGCAACACACTAGTGCCGGCAGCTGCTTCAACGCCTGGGCCGGGTGACTTGCAGGAGGGCCATGCGTTGCAGGGTGAAGCGGCTCTTTTCCAGCAGCAACTGTATAGCCCTTAGCCGTCAGAAGCGGACGAGAACTTCTGGTCATGGAAAGGAGGGGGTGGACTACCCCTAAAGGTGGCGGCGCTTTGTGGGCGAGCTGCAGGGCAATAGCAGGTACACCCCTGTCCGAAGAAAGGCAAGATTTGCCCACGGGCTGAAGGTCTGACGGCAACAGACCAGAAAGTACGGGGGGTGTAACAGGAACCCGGGGTTAAGTAGCACGACGGGGCAATAGCGCGCTCAACCGGAGGGTTGTCCACATACCCTTGGGCCGCCCCCCCTTCGAGGGTGGTGAGGACGGAGGAGGCACCAAGTCTTTTTCGGGCAGAAAAAGGTGCCTTCCAAGGCTTAGTGACCTCCTCATGCACTTCCGGAAAGAATGGAACCGGAGGCGGCTGCCGACGCCCCGCCTGCGCCCCCAGGAACCAATCATCCACCCTTGAGCGTTCGGGAGAAGGAGGAGGGAGGGTGGCCTCCAGTGCAGCCCGACACTCTCGGCGGCCCAGGAAAGCATAGAGGTCAGCTCTGGATCCGACTCGGGCAACGCCACTCTACCTGACGGTGGCAACGCAACCGAATCGTCTTCTCCAGAGCCTAGCTCGCCCTCCGATGCAGCGATGGACATCCTGTCCTCTGCCTGTGTCCCACACAAGATGCTGGACCCCGCCCTGTTCGAGGACCCAGCACTCTCGTCCGGAAACCCCAGGTGGTGCGCATGCTTGAGGAATGAGAGGCCCGCGGAGACGTAATCGACGGGGAAGCTCTCACCGTAACCATCAGGTCTCCCTGACCATGAACCGAAATAGCCCTCAAACCGGAGGAGCTAGAGCGGGGCATGGCAAGGGGGATACCCCCCCGTTTAATGAGGAGGTATCTAGACCGCAACGTCGCGATGGTCATGTTCCCGCACTGAGAACATGACTCATCCATGAGCGCTGCTTCAGCATGCTGTAAGCCCAGGCACGAGAGGCAGCGATCATAACCATCAGATGGAGGCAGGAAACGACTGCATCCAGAAACGCATGAGCGGGAAGCCATCTTTAAAAAGATGCCCGTCGCTCTTGGGTTTTGTGGGGAATGGCTTTTAGATATTTGCTCTTTTAGGAAAAAAAGGAAACACTCTTTTAGAGAGAGCACTGAAGCGCCATGGGGGGGTCGCGGCGAGACTGCAGAATGGCAGCTGCAGCACGCCGAAGATGAGCAGCACTGAATGGCAACCCCCGCTGACGCGCCGTAACACCAACGCCAGCTGTTTCTTCCAAACACTCGCGGAGATTCGTCCTGAGAAGGCTCGGCTCCGAAGCGAAAAGCTGATATGCGTTTGCACGCGCTCTCCTGTTATACCCGCGCTACGGGGCGGGGTGCGCGTGGCGAAACACGCACGCCAACTGTCATTGGCAACTCTCGGGCGAGACCAAATGGCGCAGTCACGACGACGTAACGCTAGAACCGTGAAATGACTGAAAGGGAACCATGGTTATATATGTAACCTGGGACGATTCTTACATCCAATTAAAGTAATTATCTAGCCATGCCCTGACAAGCTCCATATTGCACATTGCAACCTGTTAATTAGTTTATTTTCCTGGTTATTAGTAGAGAAGCAGCTCAAACTGTCAAACTCACTAATTGATTAACACAAAACAGTGGGGTGCAAAATGCCATAGGATTGGTTGTGGCTTTGCAATGGATAAAGTAATGAATATGGAAAAAATCATTAATGGTCATGCTAAGTGATTTGAAAATTTTTAACTATTTTGAACAAACCCCTAACCTTAAGTATGAAACTCATCCCGTACTGAACATGAAAAATACTTTAAATAATGTAGCTTTTTGAGGAGGTTTTTAATTTAATTTTTTAACTCTAACTAAAAAATAATCACCGTTTCTACTAAAATATAAGTATAAATATAAGTACAACTGTTGTCAACATTGATGATAATAATAATAATAAACATTTCTTAAGTATCAAAGCAACATACAGTAGGATGATTTCTGAAGGATCACGTGAGACTAAAGACTAAAAAATAAATATTAAAAATCAATTAAATGCAACCTTGGTCACCATAAGAGACATAAGAGACATTTTTTTAAATCCTGCCGATACCAAACTTTTGAATGATATCGTACACTGAAGAAGCAACCAAAGACATATCTAGGGATCAGAATATCACAGAAACCTGAGCCTGTAAAGCTGCCTAAAAAACACAGAGAGACACCTAGCATTGTGGCGGCAAGTTTTCCATCTGAAAGCTACAGAAATTTGATTTAGAATATACAAAAAATCCAGAAATACCGTTTACAGTTCAGAAATAATTAAATAAATGCATAAAATGTGTGTGTTCTTTCATTTATTAATTCATTATACATTTTATTTTTACTAATTTAAATTTATTTTAATTGCTCATTTTCTGGTTTTTAACTTATTGGTATTTTCATATAAGAAGCAAATTTGAGCTGTAGAAATTTCACACCATTTATTACCAGAGAAAGGGAAGCTCTGGTCACTTAATGGGCACTAGCATGTGTGAGCATTAGTGTCTCATTAGAGCACAGAACACAGTTCATTATGCAGATCTTTCAGTTTCTGCTCAGCAAGATCACTTCACTGTATCTAAAATCTGACACCGAACATCCCCAGGGCAGGAGTTGACCATCTCTCCAATAACTCCACTGACACAGCTGCTCTCTGCCCTCCCCTCTGATCCCTGTGTCATTGTCTCATTGGCTCCTCAGGATGTACTTCATCTTGGTGAGGAAGTGGCTTCGGAGCCGTACTACTGCCAGCTGGAGGCGGAGACGTGCCAGGTGTACACTGAGCAGCTGGGCCGCTTTGCTCTGGTCGGGGAGTCCCTCAGCATGGCTGCAGCTAAACGCCTAAAACTGCTGCTCTTTGCTCCTGCCTATTGCTCTACGCTGGAATACAACATCCGCGTCTACTACATGGATGACACACAGGACCTGCTAAAGGTGAGGCCTTTAAGATTCAAAATTTACAGTACCTGTACTTATGACAAAACCCAGCTAACAAAAATATGTTGTAAGAAAGTTTTGCTAATGTTCCCATTAAGTTATGAATATGTCCAGCTTTTCTCGGTTATGCGTTAACGTTAAGGAAACATTCCATTTGATCGTTTGAAACCATTATGGGAATGTTACTATTAGATGTTCTATGAGCATTTGGAAGCAAGTAGTGCAAAAGTACGTTAATTTGAAAAATGTTAAGCAAATGTCGAACTAAAAAGTTTCAGGGAAAAAATTATCCATGAAAAATGTATAAATGAATATTTGTGATACATTTTAGAAACAGAGATTAAAGCCAGAAACTTTTGAAACGAACATTTCCATTAATATTACTGGAAGAATGTTTGTTCCTTGCCAGAACATTCTGAGAACATTTACCTAATTTTGTCTTCTCTCTCTCTCTCTCTCTCTCTCTCTCTCTCTCCTCTCTATCTCCTTCTCTCTCTCTCTCTCTCTCTCTCTCTCTCTCTCTCTCTCTCTCAATCCCAGTCCTCTTGAACCCTGCTGAAAGGACAGACTTAGACCAGTGTGATAGGAATAATTCACCCAACTTACTCATTTACTCACTCTCGTGTTGTTGCGATTTTTTTTTCCCCCTTTGTTTTGTGGAACACCAAAGGAGAAAATTAGAGGACGATTTCAATGTCAATTTAATGTTTTCATGGAAAAGAGCATGAAAAGTGTCTTTAATTGTTTTGTTTTATGTGAAAGAAAAAGTCATTTGTGTTCGGAACAATTTGTGAATTTTCAGAACAGAATTTTCATTGTTGGGTGAACTGTTAATTTAATTGCCGGTTGACCAAAGATGTCTTGCTGTTTAAGCTAGATAAGAAGAAAAACAAAAATAAAATGCTGGTCACCAGCCATGCATTTTTATTTTTTCCATTTTTTTTTCTTTTTATTTCTTTTTCATCAGACAATCACATTTTTTCAGTTCCTTCTGGCTTACAAATTTGTTGTGCTCCCCCTCCCAACAGATCAGGAATAATCAAGAGCTAATGCCAAAGCAGCCTCCCTCGAGGAGCACGTCTGAGCAGATTGTTAAGATTTCATTTGCATGCCTAATTAGTAAATGAAAAGGAGAGACTCTCTGGCCCTGGCCCCTGAGCTCCTCTCGGCTCTCAATGACAAAGCAAGAGGGTCCGTTCCCTGCTCTGCCCACTCCAGCCTCTGAGAGCCTGCCAGAAAAGATGACCTGCCCTACTCAAAGCTGCCCACTGGGCCCCACTAGGGTGGGCTGTTTGGGGAAAGAGATTACGAAAGAGATGCCAGGATTTTGACCGGTTTGTTTAAAATGAGCTCTTAGCCATGCAGAGATGAGAAGTGCCCTAGTGCATGATGGATGTGAGCACCTCCCCTCCAATTCTCTCCAAAGGGTTCATGAGAATGCTGACTGTTCTGTCGTTTTCAGGTGAAGTGTTGAAGTGATGATTTGTTGAACCCCCCCAAAAAAGCCCTGTTTATTTTTTATTTTACAGCAGTTGCTGTTATTTAGTGATTGAAGATGTGGAAGTGTGGTGTGCTTTTATCTATAGCCAGGGTGTTGAGCTACTAATATAGATGCTTTTTTAACCCATGACCTCCTTTCATACTAACCTTGCCTTTGATCAGGAGTGGGCCGCTCCCGGGGAACCTTCATATGTGGACAGACTCAGTCATACAATGCTGTTGTGTGCTGCTGCTTTCTATGAATCCACCCTATCTGCATTTTTCACTCCCCTCAAATGCATAGACTGCTGCGGTGAGCCACAATGGCCTCTTTTTTTTTTACACGGTTGAGTGGGGAGTCGAGTGGACTGTATGCTGATATTTGTCAGTATGAAAAAGGAGAGGTTTTTTTTCCTAAGGCCAGAAACATATGCTATGCAAGTACATGCATGCGAATGCTTCTGCAAAATGTACATTTTTAAATCTGTAAAAATGCCTATTCTGGTCTGTACTTCTGAAGAATCTAGGTGTTTTGAATAGCAGCCCAAATGAATGTTTATGTTGAATTCTTTATAAAACATTTGATTTTTGAGTTGCTTTGAATAAAAACATTTGCTAAATGAATTAATGTAAAAACATTTTTCTAGTTTTGCTAAAACTATTAACTATAAAGTTTTAAAAATTAAAATTCTATGAGAACAGGAAAGTCCACACTACAACTATAATAATAACGACACAGAAGAACGGTATCGTTGAAATCACTCTCAGAATGATCTCCAGCTGATGAACGATAACACCATTCGCAGTCAATCAGAATCACGTTTATAGAGTTTGAGCTTTTAAAACAGCAAACCACAACTGTGCACAAGCTTATAATGAACAGAACATTATTGTCTGTTGATATGGACCCTTATATAGTTCCCTTTCAGTCGGTCTCTCTCGACGTCACGTTGGAGGACCGACGAATTGGGATCTCGCTTAGAGGGACCAATCTACTTCGAGTGTAAACTAAACGAGCCAATGCACATTGGCATGCGATTATTGAATCCAGCTGCTGCTGATCACAGCGTGAGTATAAGTAGGCAGCAGATGCAGCGCATATTCAGTTTTTCGCTTCGGAGCCGAGCGATCACATCGTTCTGCTCCTGACTACTCTACTGAGAGAAGAAGACTGAAAGAGTTCAGCGCGCTCTTGGAGAGCTCTTCATGTTGGCGGACGGCGGATGGTGGTTTCCCGTGTCGAGTGGGTTGCACACATCAGGCTGCACTACCCCCTGTTTGTGTTGCAGATGATCATCTCCCCTGTGCGCCTCAGCACGCTAAAAGAGCTTTTTTCCCCTAAAAGAGCAAATTCGGGTGTGTCTTTTTAAAGACGACGTTGCGTGGCAAACTTGACGTTATGTCTTTGTAAAGACGATGTGGGTCTTGCTATAGACAACGTATCACCCGGGCGTTTTTGGATGCGGTCGTTACCTGGCGCTGGGTGATGGTCACGATCGCTGCCTCTCGTGCCTGGGCATGAAGCACGCTGAGGTGGCTCTCGTGGATGGTTCATGCTTCCATTGCGGGGGTATGAACATCTCGGAGTTGTGGACCGGACTCCGTTACCTGCAAAGGGGCGGAGTGCCCGTGCCACTGCTTAGATCTGGGGTTCCCTCTGGTGGCAGTCGGGGGCGTCCTTTTTCTGGCGGTGGGCGGACTGGTCTTACGGTCACGGTGAGGAATTCCCCTCAGGGGATGCCCAAGCCCGCTGGCACTTCGAAACCAGCGGAGCTCTCAAAAAGAGCAGGCTGGACCCTCCCGGGGGGTACCACCTGTTTCTTCCGAGGCTCCCCCCGACGATCGGATGTCGATTGCAGCATCGGAGGGTGAGCCAGAGCTTTCTGGAGAGGAAGAGTCGGCTGCGCTGCTCTCCTCCAGGACAGTAGCAATGCCTGAATCGGATCCAGAAAAAATGGCTATGCTTTCCAGGCCGCCGTAGGGGTAGGACTCGAGTGAAGACTTTCACCATGTCCCAAGCCCTCAAGGTTGCACGATTGGTTCTCGGGGTGGTCCACGCTGGTTCTCAGCGCCCTGCCTCAGTGCCTTTCTTCCCGGAGGTGCATGAGGAGCTCAACAGGTCGTGGACGGCACCTTTTTACTGCCGGAAACTGATTTGCTGGATCCTCCTCCCTAACCACCCTCGATGGTGGGGCAGCTAGGGGGTTACAAGGGTCCCCCCGGTGGATCGGTCGGTTGCGATGCAGTTGTGTCCTGATACCGCCTCCACCAGGCAGGGTGAACCGTGCCTCCCCTCCCGGGTCTGGAGGTACTCGACTGGCCAGCGATGCCTAAACAACCGGTGGAGAAGCTGCCTCCGCCTTAAACACTATGGCGTGATTGCAAGTGCACCAGACCAAGGCACTGACGGACTTGCACGAGGGTGGTCAAGACCCGGAAGTTCGCAGAGAACTCCGCACCGCGGCGGACCTCGCGCCACGAGCAACGAAGGTTACGGCGCGGTCTCTGGGTCGTGCGATGTCCACTATGGTGGTCCGGGAGCGCCATTTCTGGCTGTGACTGGCTGACATGCGCGAGACGGACAAGACACGATTCTGAGCCCCTGTGTCCAGGCCGGCACTTCGGTGACACGGGGAGAACTTGCCCAGGGTTCTCCGCTGAACAAAGCAGATGAGGCCCTAAGGTACAATCCTGCCCCGGCGTGAGAGGCTGCCGTCGCCGAGGGCGGCCCCCCTGCCACCGCCAAACAAGGGCAGAGCTCCTGCGGCCTCAAGCAAAGCTGTGCCGTGGAGCCGGTCGCAGGGCAGCCGCCCCGCCCGTCCAGGCCCCCGCCGAACATGTTGGCAAGCGAGAGAGCAAGAGGCCCGGAGAAGGGCGACCCAGAGGGGAGGGACATGCTATTCAGGAGATGGTAAGCACACCACTCCTTCCCCCGGAGGAGGGCAGGGTGGAGAATCTTTTCATCTTTTTCCACCACTGACTTCTCGGTCGGTGGTACCCAAATTCTCGACAAAGAGCAATTCCTCTATTTCTGGGTCCCCAGAGGGGACGGGGGGTTGTGGACGATCCAGTGTGCATCACACTCACCCTCCTCTCTCGCCAGTGAGCAGCAGTGGGCGGATCGGGAGGACGAACCAACGGACTACCCACGCACCCTCTGCTCGAACGCAGGCTATTGCTGTGGTTTGCGTCCGAGGACGAGCATATCAGTACGAGCGTCCTGCCCTCCGGGATGTCCCTGTTGCAACGTTGCCCCCTCCTCTGTCCCTGTTGCCCCTCTTCACGTAAGTTACGGAGGGGAACACCTGTCCCTGAGAGAGAGAACAGGGCATTCGCATTCTCAACTACCTTGATGAAGCAGTCTCAGGATCAGTTGTGCGAACACAGGGATTTGGCGCTCTCACACCTCAGCCTGTTGGGCCTTCAGGTCAACTGGGAAAAGAGCAAACTCTCCCCGACGCAGAGGTTCTCCTTTCCCGGTATGGAGGGGACTCGGTAAGAGCAGGATGGCGGTCCCACTGAAACAGTTCAGAGGCTCCTGGGGCATATGGAAGCTACGGCGGCAGTCACGCTGCTGGGGTTGTTCCATATGAGACCGCTGCAGCACTGGCCCTAGGTGGGCGTGGCAACGCGGCATTTTCCGGGTCCAAGTTACACCGGCCTGACGCCAAACCTTCACCCCGTGGTCAGAACTTGCATTCCTCCGGGCAGGAGTGCCCCAGGAGCAGGTCTCCAGGCATTCTGTGGTTTGCACGATTCGTGCCTAGATACGTGCCCAAGGTTCCCGCTACTCCTTCAGGGATCAGGTGGTGAACCTCAAAGCGCTGCCCTCGGAGGAGGCAGACACACCCCTAGTTTTGCTTTGTCCCGTCCGAGCCTTAAGATGCTACGTAGACCAGACGCAAAGCTTCAGGACCTCAGACCAGCTCTTGTCTGTCACGGAGGCCGGCAGAAGAGGAATGCCATCTCAAAGCAGAGGATGACCCACTGGATAGTGGATGCCATCACCCTGGCTTATCAGGAATAGGGTGTGCCCTGCCCATTCAGGTTGCGAGCTCACTCAACTAGAGTTGTTGCATCCTCCTGGGCGCTGGCTCATGTCACCTCGCTGACAGATATTTGTAGGGCTGCGGGCTGGGCGACCCTAACACATTCGCTAGATTCTATAACCTTCGTGTGGAGCCGGTATCCTCCTATGTTATCACCTCAAACGGGTAGAAGCACTGAAAGGCCCCGGCTTCAGGTTGGCTTGCTAAAACCACACCAGAGAGTCCATATTGTAGACCCTGTTGAGCTCCTCCGTCCCCTCGGCAGCCAGACGTGGCGGAGCGCCCGTGCCAGGCCTTCACTCGCTGAATCCTCGAGAACCGGTAGAAGGCTGGGTTCCATCTGTAAGACCTAAGTGGATCTCATATGAGTAAAGTCCACGGTATAGCCTTAAGCCCGTGTTTCCCCGGCAGACTTCTACCATTCCAAGAGGGTTACAATCACCTCCAATTTTCCATATGCACCTAAGGGATGTCCATATGTGTATTGCTTTCGAAACCTCCTTCTGGAAGGATGGGGCTTCCGCAACGTTCCGATTCCAAGTGGAAAGGGTACGTTTTCCCAGTATTATCCAGTCTTACTCAGTGGGTAGTACCATAGCAGCAGTAGCTGGTCCTCTTGAGCAAGCCCTGGCCTACGCCAAAAAGTGGGGGCGCAGGTGGCTTCCACAGGACACTGGAAAGGGCAGTACCTGTGGCCCTTTGTTAGGCATCCCAATTTGTCGGTCATCCGACATGACGTCGAGAACGACCGACTGTGAAAAAAAAAACGTCTAGGTTTCTTGTGTAACCCTCGTTCCCTGAAGGGGGGAACGGAGACGTCACGTCCCGTCGCCACAGCTCCTGTACCACCGCTGAGCGGCCGGGTCACCGGCTCGGCTCCTCAGCAAAAACCTGAATATGCGCTGCATCTGCTGCCTACTTATACTCACGCTGTGATCAGCAGCAGCTGGATGCAATAATCGCATGCCAATGTGCATTGGCTCGTTTAGTTTACACTCAAAGTAGATTGGTCTCTCTAAGTGAGATCCCAATTCGTCGGTCCTCCGACGTGACGTCTCCGTTCCCTCCTTCAGGGAACGAGGGTTACATACGTAACCGAGACGTTATCGTTGTAGTTACCATTCTTCGTGTGAACAGCCTTTAAACTTGAGAGCTAGTGATCAAATAATTTATTAGAGTCTGTTCATTTTGATGAATCAGTTCTTTGGCAAATCGTTCTGAATCAATGATTTATGAAACCACGAACAACTGGAAAAAAAATCATGGACAACTGGAATAGTTATGAACAAATCATGTTAATAATTGATTAAAAAGTTCGGGACCCTGCTTCTTGATACACCAGCACAGTTTCATGTGTCATTATATTCCAACATGTTTTAAACCATTACTCATTGCACACTGCATTCTTAGCTCTGTTGCAATGGTCACTATATTGGACATTAGCGTGAAAGGTCTATGGTCAGTTTTCTCTTTCAAATTAACTGCTGTTATTAATAAGCATTTTTTATTTGTACCACCACATTGATGCAAGAATGCACGTAAAGTAATGTGTACGTCTTGCAATGCATTGGCCAAGCATTTGTGAGCTCATGTACAGCATGTTTATGGTCTAACGGGTGTTTCACCCCTGAGAACCATATCTGAGTCCCTGATTGACTTTACTTCAAAGATGTGAGGCTGATTTATTGTGATGGAATTATTATGCTAATCGTTGCTGATAACAGAAGAGGATTTTCGGAATTTGCATAGCATGAGAAGCCTTGGTCATGACAAAGATGCATTGTTATTTTTTTATGCATCTTTCTCCACCATCGTCTTGGGTGAATATTAATTGCATTTTGATTGCCGCAGAGCTACTATATTACTTCAAGAAACGGTAATGCACCACAAATGAAAGAGATACCACTGTTATTTTTGGTGGTTGTCACTCTTCCATTGAGCCAAGCACTTGCCACATTATACAAATACTTTTTCCTTTCTCTAACACTCAATTTCGTTCTTATTCACTCTTTAATTTTCTCAGTCTTCAGCTTTGCTTGTACCTAAAACAACAGAAATCTTTAATCTCCCAATTAAACCACATTAAAACATTGTCGTTGTCTTTAATCAGAAGTATGACAGTTGGGAGTCAGTGACATTTCAGCGGGGAGGCTTTCAATATGTTTGTGAGTCTTATGGGACCAATTAGATAAATACTTAATGTTCAGCGACCTGTTTCAGAACTGCTTCCACTGCTGGTTTTACTGTAGTTGGACACCTCATATTCGCCCTTTCCTAAAGCTCAACTACAGGACCTGTGAGAGACACTTCCTTTGATGTGGCTAATTATTGTGCTTACTAACATAAATGACCTCCAAATGTAAACCCCTTATTAGGCCATGTTGACCTTATTTGAGCCTCAGTGTTGAACACGCACAAACCACTACACTAAGGCGCTGACCCTTTCATTCTTAATGTGATCTTACCATAGTATTTGACCTTTCAGCAAAGCACGATTGGCATTTTCTGCATCCACTGCAGAAAGAGCATTAAGATCCAGATTAAAGTGCACTAGCATCAACATATTGCAAAGAAGGTTTGAAGCACCAGCGGAGGAACGTTTTGGGTTCACTGGTTTATCTGGCTTTTCACCAGGCACTGGATTGTAAAATATCCTCTCATTTCAGAGATGGATGAGCGATGACCTTTGGTGCCTCTTTCCAAATGTTGTTCACATTTAATCAAGACCTGTGTGATATTCTCTTCTCCCTCCAGACCTTTCGACCCGGCAGCCAAATGTCTGAGGAGCCACGTCTAGTGTTTTCTATCTGCTGACTGGGCTCGAAAACAAATAGAGAGAGAGGAGAGCAAGTGTTCTCATATTTGACCTTTCGTCTAACATCTGAGCATAATTTGCGCTTATGTGCGTGCATTCATGCTGTCAGAGGAGAAACCAAAATTGGTGCACGGCTTTGCTCACTGATGTAACATTTAACGAGACAGTCGGCTTCATCAGCCGACGACGCGAGAGAACGAGACTAAACAAAGCCTGTATATTACTTACTGTTGCTCTTATTCTTCAAATTTGTCTCTCTGGAATGCTTGTTTGGAAAGCAACTCACATGTCGCTCGTGTTTTCAGGTTTTAATCAGAGAGAGGAGGCAAGGGAGATAAATATTTGAGGTGTTGGGTGGAAAGGAGAAAAATAACCTCATCACCAGCTGGAGAAATCTCACAGACATATGTCTAGATGATTTGGATCTGTGAAATGTTTGCCTCCATCATTCAGATCTCTTTTCTGACTTTTCTGACTTGCTCGTCAGCTCAGAAATTGCAAGGTCTGTTTTCTCATGGCTGAGAAGTCGCGGAAGACGCCATGCGGAAATTAGTCAATGTCAGTCACTTTGTTATGCTCTCATATCTTTATGCGCTGTGAGACAGTTGAGATTAAGTTATAAAACAGACTGAAGGAAATCTTCTATTACTGCAGATCTGTACTGTCATTAAAATCAAAGCCATTTTATTTAGTTCACTGATTTAAGATGTTGCGTAACAAACTTGTCTCGGTGGTTGTTAATTTATGACGTGCTCATTTTGAATTTATACGGTATAATGGTTATTTCTTGTACCTTATTACTGGCAAGCCAGTGGGGACAAAATGGATAGAGCCCACTCTGCATTCATGTTTAATAGCTTTTTATTTGAATAGCTCTGAGATAGATTTACTAGAAGGAATTTATTAAGACATGCATTATTACTATTGCTAATACTTAGGAACTAGGAGTTGAACAAACCCCTAATGACAAGTACTAAACGTGGCCGTGTAGCTGTTGGGCTTTTTTTTACTTGACCACACAGTCACCTTAGCAACCACACAAATCCCCATAGCAACTATAAAGCAATGGGCTTGGCAACACTCTAGCAACCCAGGACAGAATAGCAACAGAAAATCACCCCAGCAACCATAAAGCAACACACAAGCAACCACACAGATCAACCAAGTAACATTACATATTTTTTATTATATATTATTTTATTCATTTATTGGTCAATTTGAATAGGTACAGATACAATATACAAAGACAAAAATGCAACAAAATTATATTTTCAACTACCCAGAATTACCTAGCAACTACTCAAGTCATACTAGGAATTATATAGCAATGAGTTTGACAGACCCTAGCAACTATCTAGAACAGAACACCCTAGTAACACAAATCAGCCTAGCAACCATATAGCAATGAGCTTAGCAACACTTTAGCAACTACCCAGAACAGTGCAACAACAACAAATTACCGTAGCAACCATATAACGATGCCCTAACAACACAAATCACCCTAGCAACATTATAACAACAAGCTTGGCAACTATCCAAAATGCCCTAGCAACTACACAAATAACCCTAACAGCTACTGTATATAGCAATGAGCTTGATTGTATCCTAGCAACTATCCAGAACAGAACTCACTAGCAACCTCACAAATAAGCCCAGTATTGATATAGCAACAACAAATTGCCCTAGCGACCAGAGCAATGCCCAAGCAACTACCTATAACACCTTAGCAACCACACAAATCCCTTTAGCAATAATAAAGCAACAAGTTTGTCAACACCCAAGCAACTACCCAGAACACCCTAGCAACCACACAAATCACAGTAGTTACCATACAACAATGTACTTGACAACACTCTAGCAACAGCTTATCATCAATAAGTCACCCTAGCAACCATATAACAAGAAGTTTGTCAGCTGAATTCCCATAACTTGCCCAGAATTCCATAGCAACTATTCAGAACACCCTAGGAACCATATAGGAACAAGCTTGGAATGCCCTGGCAACTGCTCAAATCAACGATAAAGCAAATAGGCAGTAGCCTAGCCATCACCCAGAACATCCTAACAACCACACAACAAAATTAAAAAAAAAAATGAAATTTTGACCGCTGTGCTTCAATCTTCTGAGACTTGACATTAGGTGTTTTATCTTCATGGAAGTTTGGGTCACTGTGAATTTTGTAAACTAAATTTTGCCCTTTTGCCTGAATGGCTTTTAAATGTTTAGCTTGTGTGTGTTTGGCGGAGGAGCGTTTGTAGCATGTGAGTTGTAGCAGAGCATCTAACCTCCTTTTGTCAAAGACGGCGAGGGGATATAAACTATAGAAGAGTCTCTTGTATTCCCAAATGGAGTGCAGCAGTAGTCCTGTCAGAGCCCTGGCTCAGCACACCACAGGAGCTGTACAGGCCTGTGAGGATGAAGGGTTTGTGGGCTACGGAGGACTATGGCCATGCTTCCCATAATCCTGTTATCTGTCTCTGTTAAGCTTACCACTCTTCTGACCCGAAGTTAACACACCAGTGTTAAGCTGCCTCTGTCTCCTCTCCATTCGTTTTTATATATATATAAAAAAATCTTTTTCACCCTCTTTTGCTCCGATTTTTAGTTTTTCAGTGAGTAAGAAAAAGTCATGGTGTGGGGGGTTTTTTCTTCGTCCTATTTTTTTTTTTTTTTTTTTTTTCATCTAAAGTCACTGTCAGAAAATAGAAACAAGTCCTTCTAGTCATCACCATCTTGTCTTCATTCATGAGAACTGCACATTGTCTCCCCCTTGTATATACTTTAAAAGACTCTTTACAAAAAATACAGTGGTGGCCAGTTTCTGCAAAAATGGTGTAGTTACTACAGTTCCTGTCAAGGGTGTCATGCACTTATTTTTTGAAGAGGAACAAGTGGCAATTCTGGCTTTCTTGGTGCCCCAGGCAAGAAAAGACATGACCAAAGAAAAAAACGATTTAATAGTTATTTTTGTGCAATGGGAGTTCGAATCAAAATTATATAATATAATTATACATATCTGACCATTTAGATGTATCTTGCTGTGTTTGTTTGTTTATTATTATTATTATTATTAAATTTTTTGGTGAGTAGTTGCTTCAAAATCCATTTGTCTCAAAAAACGCAGATTGATTAATGTAAGATCTCCTTTGGTGTGATGCTTCAAAATGTATTTATTTATTTATATTTATTTAATTGTTACCACATTTTTACTGTGTACAAATGTATATATTTTATATTGTATGTTATATTGTTTCTAATGTATATTTTTGCATGCAAGTTAAGTGGTTTGTCGTTGAAAGAGTCGGATTGTTTTAATGAAATTCTGTGATCATTTATTAACAAGACAATGGGGTGTAAACAGGGCCAATATTCGCTCAGCCTGAGACATATGTTGAAAGCAAACACACAAATGGCAAGCTCAGTTCTTGGCTGAGATGCAGCAGCGGCGGGCCAGGACTGACATGTTTCTGCTCATCATTTCGAGCTGGCCTTGTTAATCTACGTAGGGTGGATAGGCTGGTCTGTGTCTCCATTGGTATGCATGCTCTTAGATGTTCATAATGGGATCATTGGCATGCTCTTCTGTGTCTCCCATTACTAGGCAGCTAGAAAGGTCAGAATCAGGATCAAAGTCCATAAGCAGCAATTTGCAATGCTAATTTCCTCCCATAGAGTGATTGTATTTAAAAAAAGAACGTAAAATGAGATTATTGTAGCCTAAATAAAGTGTCTTTTGTCGTGAAAGAGAGATTCTATTCCTCTTCAGTTGGAGTGCGCTTAGCCATTGACTGACATACAACCTAATGGCATGAGATAAACCTTGACCTCGAACCTATTCAGTTCTCTTAAAATTCAACTCAATGGCTGGGCTGAAGAACCACGAAAGACGTCAACGTTTCTATCTTTGCTGTGCTAATGGAGAAAGACTGTAGCTTGACTTTCCGACTCTGATAGTAAAAATGTTTTAAACTGCTTTCATTATCTCCTATGAAACCACTTGTGGTCTTTAAAAAGAGCTAGAGACCAAGCTCATGTCTAGATTTTTTTTTGTTTTAGCATAGTTTGTTATGTTAAGATTGGCCTAATTCTAAGGCAGACATAATGCATTGTGACAAGCTCAACATGAGTCAAATTTGATTAAAGTTTGATCATAATTACAGACAGACAGACAGACAGACAGACAGACAGACAGATAGATAGATAGATAGATAGATAGATAGATAGATAGATAGATAGATAGATAGATAGATAGATAGATAGATAGATAGATAAAGTACAAACAAACAAACAAAAATACAAACAAAAAACAATATTTATTTATTTTTCCCCCTTAAGTTAAAAATTGTCTCCCTGTAAGAAATCTCCCAAAAGACAGTGGGAAGCTCACTTGCTTTTGAAACTGTAGTTAAGCAGATAATACAGTACTTGTACAGCAGGTATTGCAAATGAATAATTAACAGGTTCTATACTGTTTTAATTTAAACTGGGCTTGCCGATACTTGGTGAGTGCAGAAAATTGAATCGTCCATGTGTAGATAAAAATCACTGAGATTCTCCATCTTAATTAGAGGCACTCTCAAACACAATTCATGTGCATCCACATTCACACAGAAAATAATCAAACATATGGTAATAACCGGACCCCCCATCTCTTTCCTCCATTTGTTGTCTGTTCGTTCAAGTAGTTTTGTTTTATACACACTCGCTTCTCAGGAATGCTTCACCTGTTTCGTTTTTCTTTAGTTCTTACCTTTGTGCTGTTGTTTCGTTAGTAAGTTCGAATGTTATGAAAGATTGCCGTCCTGATTGGGAAGGTCTGCCAGTCCTATAACCTTGGTGTCCAATTCATCATGTTGTTTGAGCTGTAGTTTCTCTGTGCAAGCCGAGGTCTTTGATGGGAGTCTTTCGGCTTTCAGAGACCTCTGCTCTGCGCACTCCTTTAGCATGAAAGATGTGCCCTGAAAAAGAATTGATAGATCAGCCAGGATGTGCGTGGATATTATTACCTAATTCCAGATGGCCGTTCTGATGGCAACAAATGGCCTTGCCGTACCAACCCCACTGAGACGAAAACATTAGACGTGCGAGTACAAATTTCTCCTGGCACAGCCGCAGAAATGAAATTAAGTGGATCTTTGATGCCTGAACAATGAGCGCTTGACGAATAGCTCAGCTCGAACCTTCATTACTGCAGCACCCTTGGATTTGGAGTGCATTCGCCAGAGTTGCCGTGACCTTGGCGTGACATTAAAGGAGCGTAGAGGGAACAGAACCGGGTTATGAGGGCCATGGCCTGACTGACTGTGCTGTGCCATGTTGCTCCACAGGAGGTGATGCAGATGGAAAGACAGCTGGGAGGTCGACTGATTGACGAGCCTCACATCCTGCTCTTCAAAGACAGCTACCACAACCTGCGCCTCTCGATTCATGACATGCCCCAGGCATACTGGAGGAGCAAACTACTCACCGGCTATCAGGTGGGTTTCTATAAAACACCTTCTCTTTCTTGCAGCACGTCTTGAATTTAATGGTGTTTGCTACAGTGAGCGGCTCTATTGCTATCACTCATACGTGGAGTAAGTGGTTTTTCATAACCTCAAATATTAAATGTATTAAACATTAAATTTAAGAAAAAAGCCTGGAAGCCTGCATATTTGCAAAAGGTACATATTAGTACCTAAAAGGGCTTTAAATGCTAAAGGTGGAGTAGGCAGTTTCTGTGCTACTAGTGTCGCCTGGCAGAACTACAAAAATAAACCACATTTTCAGACAAACTTTGCAAACATCCCTTTCGCGCATCACGCCTCCCCTAACTCAAACATCACAAACACAGCTCTTGCGAGTCTATAAAAGTAAAGCCATGTCTAAACAGCTAAAAGTAGACAATTAGGCTTCTATTTTCAATGAAAGGTCCATCATACAATACTTTTAACTTGAAGTTTAGCTTACCTGTCGAGAATAAACTCAAGGTCATCATATCAATTGAAACCTAAACATTCCATCAGACCAAATGTAATGATTGAATGCAATGATAGGACAGACATTTTATGGCAATATTATTGATTGCAATCAGGCCTTTCAACCAGTATAACAAAAATATTTCTGGAAAAAAAATTACCTACCGTATCTTTAACCTTGGGTCATTCTAAACCCAGGGAAAGCTGAGTCCAGGGTTATCATGTTTAATGTTACACATTGCTCATAATTTACCCGGGGTTAAAAATTGATCTTGTAAACGAGTTTTCTGTCACGAATTAGACAATTTTTGCCTCATGACTGTTTATGTGTTTCTGTGACTGTCTAAATGCAATTGGCTGTCTGTTGCTAAGCATCTAGTCATGGCATTCTAACACCGCATCTTTTCACACTGTACATGTTTGGCACCGCAATGCAGGGTTAACAGCACAAATACAGTGCTAAGCCTTCTCTGGATGGTAAATTATAGTACCTTTTGAAAGAGTACCCAATGACAGCTTTTTTTATGCTTACCTTTTTTTTCTGAGAGTGTATGCTTATTAATTGCATTCATATTTTGAGAAGCAATCGCTCAAAGTCCTAACAACCACATGACTATCTGCTAACATCCATGCAGAACAATTTAGCAACCACATAGCGACACCCTAGCAACCGCCCAAACTGTTCTGCCATTGTGACAAGAAGTCATGGGTAAAGTAGCAAAAAGTTTTCCATCTGTTTGAAATTCTTTGCTTCTGTAACATGTACTGGTAATATTATGTTTGTCTTTTTGATCTTTGTTGTCAAAGTCTTTTCGAAGCATAATTGAACGAGTTTGAGTTATTTTTTCATGGGGGTAAATTTGAAGTGCTGGCTCTGAGCTTTCTAACAGCACTCTTAAAAATAAAGGTGCTTCATGATGTCATAGAAGAACCTTTTTGTCTAATTGGTTCCATAAAGAACCTTTAACATCTGAAGAACCTTTCTGTTTCACAAAAGCTTCTTTGTGGTGAAAGAAGGTTCTTTAGATTATAAAAAGGCAAGAAAGAGATGGTTCTTTAAAGAACCTTTGACTAAATGGTTCTTTGTAGAACCAAAAATGGCTCTTCTATGGCATCGCTGTGAAGAACCTTTTAAAGTGCCTTTATTTTTAAGAGTGAGGGTGTGTGATCTGATATGTCCTCCGGATTGCTGTAATTGGAAATTTATTTGGTTTCGCCTCATTAGAGTACTTCTGAACGTGCAGGGATGCTAAAGAATCCCATTATAGAGTGAATTTGGCGAGCAGGGACCCTAGAACGTCTGCTCTTAATAACATAACCTTGGCTACGAGTTAACGGCTTCTTGGGTAAAGAAGGATTGAGAGCGCTTCAGTTTTCTCATGTCTTCCTCACCCGCTCTGCCCATCTCAGGACTCTTTCCCACTGGAGGAGATTAAATATAGACCAGTATGTAAATGATCAAGGCTGCAACACCTGATTTTTCTCGTATTTCCCTTCCTGGATCATATATGCTGGGCCTCAGAGGAACGTCTCTGGATTCTGGAGGATTCTTGGCGTAAAAAGCTCCTCCGAGGATTTGGAGATGCCAGCTCACAGTGTTACAGCACAAATGTGCATAGAGGAAACATTTTCTCACCTGAACGTCCCCTATTTTTTAGATAAGTATGTTGCTTGGCTTGGTTTTCCTGCAGACTTTTCAGTCTGTGCAACAGCTCCCCCATTGGAGTAAACTGAGGTACTGCATATTCACTAATAATGCTGCCTTTTATTGATTTGCAGTTTGATTGGCTCATGATTGATGTGTAGTCTTAAATAGTGTGCGCTTATCTTAGTTTTTTGTGTCACTCTTCACAATTAATTAGACATTATGAGACGAGAGCATGTTATAAAGCTAAATAATTAGTCTAATCAAACTGTCTGAACGTGTTGTATTTGACAGACTAAATGTATTGTTTTAATACGTGTTCTTATTTTATTTGACTGTGGATATGCAGGCATATCTTCTCTATCTCCTGAATTGTGCTCGTTCATAAATTAAATCCAAATCCCCGGTTGTGAGCAATTAGCTTTTAAGGATGTTCTACTGTTGTCAGAGACAAAGAAACTATTTTGCTGCTTTGTTTGAAAATGTTGCCAACAATAGATTGAGCAGAGCTTTCATAAACTCTCACCGGTAGCCACAGCATCATAAATCATCAGGTGTTGGACTTTTTCTTTGTCTGTGTCTCTTACTGGCCATCAAATTCAGCTGGATCTATTGTTTGCAAGCAGAGAACTTTTAATGCAAAGGAAGCTGTGTATTATCTACCAAGTGACAGAATTGTTCTCTCAAGTTTATGTCAGATGCAAAGTTTGCCAAAGGTTGCTAAAATTAGGAATATTTTGTATAATTCTTGTGTTGCAAAAATTTAACTGCATCCTCCTGTGGCACTGAATTGTAGCAGTGCATATTAAGCTATTCACTTAACTCTATATCTGTACATTTTGCATTGACTCTGTTGATTTTGAGGGAAAATAAATCATAAATAAAATTAATTATGGGAAATAAATTATAGTGTAAAAGTGTATTGTACTCTAAAATACACTGTTACAGCCTAAAAATTAAAATTTAAGCTAATTCATGATACTATTACTGTTAGATTATATTGCTGATTTATATAACTTATGTTTTTGAAACAATTAGTACTGACAAGGCTGTACTGAGTAGATTTCAGAACTGATTTGTTATGAACAGTAACAATTCAGTGTGACATGTCTTTGGTCCTTTAGGAGATCCCGTTCTATCACATCTGGAGCGGCTCTCAGCGGACCCTGCACTGCACCTTCACACTGGAGAGACAGAGCCTGAGCACCTGTGATCTCACCTGCACGCTGTGTGTGTGGCAGGTAGAAGGAGAGGGACAACGCTTCACCCTGGACTTCAACATCTCAAAGGTAACTGAGACCACCTGCAGTATGATATACCAGTAAACAGTAGAGATTGTAGTATTAAAGCTGCTTTACGAGATGTATTGTGATTTCAAATTGGATTTACACTAAGAATTGGTATTGAATTTAGAATTTAAATTAATTGACATTGTATTGTGTGCACACCGTAGATTATTTTTTGACATTCTCCAAACCCTAGCTCAGTTTATTTGGATTTAGAACAGAATTTAAATAGAATTAATTTAAAGTAAAATGTATAAATTGTAACTAAATTGAATGGACTTGCTACTGTGGTCTGCACATATGTGCATATATTAATTTTGTATTAGAATTTGGAATTTTAATGTGAACTGAATTGAAACTACATTTAAATATTTCTCAAAAACCTTTTGAATGTCAGATTCTATTTAACTATTTTCCAAACTGATTCTCATGCAAAATATTTGATTTTGAATTTGATTTATAATGAGAATTGGAATTGAATTTGGAATTAAAATTTAATTTAAATGTAAATTAGTTGACACTGCATTCTGCACACACAGAAGTTTATTTTATTTTTTTTAACATTCTCCAAAACCCAGCTCAGCTCATTTGAATTTGGAATATAATTTTTTTTTTGTTATTATTATTAAAATTTAGAACATTTAAAGAAATTTAATAGACTTGGAAGTTGGAACTGTGGTCTGTTCATGCAGTACAGACTATTTTTGAATTATAAACAGAATTTGAAATTAAGTGTGAACTGAATTGAATTGAATTGAACTATAGTCTATTCCTGCTTTTTTAAACCATTTCTCAAAATGTTTTGAATTCATTTAAATTCAATACCCGCATTCTATTCAATTATTTTCCAAACTTATTCTCATGCAAACGTAGATCTTCTCCATAGATTTTCAGATCTCTGTACAGTTGGAATGAGTAACACATTGAAATGTTCTTGACTCTAGGACATCAGACCACTGGACTCTGATTTCCTGTTAATGGACAACTGCACCCCTGCCCTGGCTGGTCCGAGTGCATTCCAGATCCCTTACCTCATCCGACAGAAGATCTGCAGCAGTCTGGACACCCCCTGTCCCAATGGAGCAGACTGGAGACTACTGGCCCAGAGACTGAAGCTTGACAGGTAGGATCTGTCAGTGTTAGAAGGTATTATCTCTAAGGTCGGGAATGGATCCTGTTTAACAAAATCTGAGGATTCTTGTTGCGGCTTTTGGAAACTGTTTTTTGCAGAGTGCCCATATCTAGAGCAGATTGTGTGGTTCTGTACTTGCATATTAAATACAGACTTCCACAGGAAATTGCGAGGCAGTAATTTAATTACAGTCCAACTGAACTTCCTCCAGGTAATGGAACATAATGGGCAGACTTCATTTGTCCAATAATGTTTACTTGCTACAATTAATTACAATTTGAAGTGTTGTGGTGTGTGTTCAATTAGCACACTAGCCCAAAACGATCAATTTTCATTTACTTAGTTAAGGAAAAGCACAGAATCCACACAGGTGGAAATGTTCTTAATGGTTTTTTACTCGAAAGCAGCGCTACTAGTGAATACAACCCTGACTGTAAACCTTTTCTCACTGAGAACAGAGAGCATGTAGAAAACAACACTTAAAGCCACAGGCATTTGAGGTACAGAAAAAGGCTGTTAGATCGAACCCACTCCAGCTTCCTTCGGGAGATGCATCTTGCAACATCTAATACGCTGCAAAAAGGGGTTGCTTTGTTCTTATTGATCAGGTTTGATCCAAAAGGTTCAGCCTGGTCAATGAAAAAGGTCACATGCAACCTGGGTTTTACCCTTTTAGAAAACTGAGACCCACAGTAGATAATTCATCAAATGAAAATGCAGGGCTGCTTTAGTTGAGGAGTTAACAAAAGGGTGTAAAGCATGTATTCTGAAGAACTGAGCGTGCGTTTGTTGGTTTAGTATAACTATGCAGCTAATGTGTCTCGCTGGACCTGCATGCATAGATTTTCTACTCTCCCTTTGAATGGAATGACAGTGAGGCTGATATATTGGTTTACAATGCAAGATAAGCTTCTTGATGTTTTATTTTATTTTAGGGAATAATGACTTACGACTCCTGCAATCCTGATTTACTTTTTACAAAGAAACAAACCATGCATTGAGAAGCAAATTCGTTGCATTTAAAATATAGTTTTTATTATATATGGTTATAAAGGAAAAACAGAAGGCTAGCCGAGTGAATCTCACTAAAAATGTCCAGGGCATCCTCCACAAAATAAAAACATTTTGTGTGCGATTTACAAAGCCTGTTATTTGATTTTATTTGTATTTTTTTAAAACAACTGTGAGTTTAATTTGTATATTCAATTTAGGACAACAAATGCTATCATGCTTAAAGTTTTACTTTACAGTTTATATAATGTATCATTAACACTTTACGTATAGTTTAATTTTATAACGTAAAAACATTAGTTACATACAATGGTTAACATGAACTAACAATCAGGGTCCCCAAAATGCTTTTCATATACGATATGCGCATCAAGCGCGGACACGCAAACGATTGCTGTTTACGGTGTTTAATACAAGGACAATCAGTCAACCTGTTTCTACTTAAGACACTGTGCATCAATAATTATTTTTATCATTTATAACGCGTTGAACGTGTTTCTTGTGTATCCTGGTTTAAGGAAATGAAAATATCATGCATCTGAAGACTGAAGCTGTAATTAAATATTGAGCAACTGTGCGTATTATGCTTATTGTTTTAAATGCCGCTTACTCATTTATGAGAAGGACCTTACTTTTTTGGTTGATATAATCCTTAGGTGTGTAAAAATATATAATTTCATTTTCATTTTTTTTTTAAAGTTTGATTTAAATTTGTAGTTAAAATAAATGTATTTTAAAGTTTAGAATTACTTCTACTTCTAGAATTACTTTGCACACAGGCTTACGCTGGTAACTCATCACTTTCCTCATCAATATAGGTTATATTTTTTCCACACTTTTCTCATTCTCTCTTAATTCAAGTTTTTATATGAATGAATCTCTGAAGGGAAGCGTCTGTCTTCAGAAAAGTTTCGATGGCATTTTCATTTTATCTGATAAAGTAGCGTTTATGAGCGCAGCGCTGCTTTGGGGAAATCGCTATATTTCTGACGTTCCCAAAAGAGCATCCGATGCAGACATTGAATTTGCCACATCTTTCAATCAGCCCTGTCTGCAGTTTGTTCAGAACCAATGCGAAAATCCACCCATTTAACCCCGTTTTAATTAACTTTCAATTTATATTTCTGACTCATCACTTTTCTTAAAAAAAATGGTTTAAAGGCCAATGTTCGTTGTTCAATCGGTTTTAGATGTTTATTTTGTTTTTGTGAAAACCTGTATCTTAACTGTAAATCAATTGCTATTTCGTGGTATACAACATGAAAGAAAGCCATTATAACATGTACATGAACAATGTAGAAACATTGGACACAACTATGGGGCACCATTTTACAGCAGCAAGCATCACAACAAAAAAGGAACCACAAGGTTGATCTAGGAAAATGTGTGCAAGTGTCATATATTTTGCCTGGGGCCCCCAATTCACTAAATCTGCCCCTGCTAACAATGAACAATACCTCTAAAGCATTTATTAATCTTGGCTAATGTTAATAAAACATTTCGTAATACATTTTTAAGTTCAAAAGTTGTATCTGTTAACATTAGTTAATGACCTGTGAACTAACATGAACAAACCAATAAGTTTAATAAATGCTGCAAAAATATATTGCTCATTGTTAGTTCATGTTACTTATCGCAACTATTGTTAACAAATTAGACGTTTTTGTAAAGTGTTATCAATATATTGATATGTTTTGATCCACTGCAACAAGTCACCCCCCCCCCCCCCCCCCCCCCCCCCCCCCCCCCCCCCCACAACACCCCCCCCCCCCCCCCAATATTGTGTAATCTCAAACCACAAATGTAAACTAAACTAAAAAGTGTATGAAGGAAAACTAAATGTAAGACTTAAGACACTGTTTTTAATAGTTTTGCAATATAATAATATGCATATGTTATGATGCTCACGAGTCAGACATAAACTGCAACATACAATGTTTATACAATATAAGACTTGCTCTGTATCCAGACTGCAGTAGTATACTGACAATTTCCTTCCCTCTGTTTTCCTCTCCAGGCACATGAGTTTCTTCGCATCCAAAGCGAGCCCCACATCAGTGATTCTGGACTTATGGGAAACCCAGCACTTCCACAGCGGTAATCTCAATCAGCTTGCCGCTGTGATGGCTGAGATTGGCAAGCAGGAGGCCATGATATTCCTGGTGTCAGACGGGGAGTGCTGACACATTAAAACTGAACCGCCGGCCATCTCTGAGTGATGGGGTGGGGGAAGGACGTGACCCTCTGCCCGCCCCACCATAGATGAGAAACAAATCAAAGAACAGGGTTTACCCAACTATATGAGGCCACTTCCCCAGTGAATAGGGAATAAAAGAAAAAGAAAAAAGGAAGAAAAAAAAACAAGACCAGGCTCAGGAGGAACCTGGGAGGGCTTTAAGATGTACTGTGACTGAGACAAATGCCCCTTTCTTAGAACAAAAATCCATTTGTTTTGAAAATAATGGTGTATAGAAAATCCTAGATTCTATGATTCTGGTCCTGCCCTCAATCACTGACCAATATGAACTTTCTAACCACATTTTTGTGTTAGGTACATTGATATATTATTATCAGACTGGAAACTAAAACGAATGGGTTTGAAAGATATCAAGTGGAAAATGTATGCTATGTAGGTGAGGTGAACATTTTGCGAACTAATTCAGATTTGCGACATGCATTTTGTAAATGTGTACCATTTGGCAATATGCAAACACACATATCGATGACAATTTCCTTTGGCCGACACGTTTCTTACCTCACAAAGCATTTCAAATTGTAGAGCGTTTGCTAAATTTCAGGTCGAAAACGTTAAGTAAAGCGTTTTTGACCTGAGCCGTCACTTGTTCCTCTGTCCCTGTGCACTTAACGTGTGTTTTCGAACTCATGAAGCCATAAAGTCCTAAATTCACCTCAATGCAGTGATATATGTTCTGATCCGGGTGGATAATCAGTAAATAAGCCCAGGATTCTGTGGATGTTTAGCTGCTGAAGGATGGGTGATCAGGGACCTCAAACATGTTCCTAGCTGTTTTGCAGAACATTACGTCTTGTTTTTGCTTTCAACAGAGTTTTGAGAATAGGGGTCAGATGTTCTGCAAAGCATTTTTCCATGGCCATCTTATGTCAACGAAACCCTGTCAAGACCATAATTCTCATCTGAATTTAATTTTGATTAAGTCCATAGAATTCTTCGTTTATAAAGGAGAAAAATAAAAAGTTCCCCGTTGGAAAGGTTTTCTTCTTTTATAAACAGAAAATGCAATATTACCAAATGTTTCATTGCTATTCTCCTATCTAGTCTATGTTTCTCTGAAAGCCATTTTGGCTTCAGGGCAATTTCTTATTCGTAGAGAAAGAATATTTTCATCACCCCCCAAAAAGCAAATGTTCCATCCAAGAAAACTTCACTGAGACTCAGCAGCTGTCGTATTTTTCTAAATTCCTCCATCACACGTGTGCTTTGTTTCTGCACAACTGTCACACCCTGTAGAACAGCAACACGACTCAGCCCTGCGTTTGGCGCCATGAATGTACATTACACGGTTTGAAGATTGTCCGATTATTTTTTCGTGTGTGTTTGAATGTGAGCGTATTTCATTCCAAATGAAGGATGATTTGTGAGAAACTGTGGATCACAAATTGGCCGCTTTCATCTCGACCAGTAAAGACGGCCACGTCTGGAGATGATTGGAGAAGTCCGGCATGTTTCCTCCGCAGCAAGTGGAAATACACAGGCCTGTTTCACTCAGCTAACGGAGAACTCAAGTTAAAGGCCAAAATGTGCACTTTTTTTTTTTTCCTCTTCTCTTCAAACTTCTTGTACTGTGTTTCCATAAAGTTTCACTTGGTGATTTCTGTTAAACAACTAACCAGACAGCTATTTTAGTTTCTTTGTTTTTAATCTACAGAAGTCATGTCTTGTAGATAAGTACTTTTCATATGACGCATCTCTGCGCAACCAAAGTGTATGAGCCATCTGGAGCATTTCTTTCATATCTATGCCGATTGTGATTTATTTATTCTTTTTTAGTATAAGGAACATGTTCCTAAATTGAACATGCATCTATTTTTATTTCAAGATCTCATGACTTGTGCAAGCTTGTTAATTTTGAGCATTTCACTGGTAAAACAATTTATTTAATACAGCACTTTGTAAAGTAATTGTAAATGATATTTTAATAACAAGCCAAAAAAAGACTAGACAACTGACGTAACATTTGTCGAAGTATAACCTGTGAAGTGTTTGCCTACTGTTCATTGGTTATATAGCACTGAGTTCATTCGTTCTGCAGTGTTTGCGGTTTCGACTGTTTTTGCCATAAGTTTGTACACCATCGTTTTGTTTCGTCCTGAGGCTGTTGGTTTGTGGGTAATCAATCCTCAACACTACGTCATGAGAAAACAGATGCAGCAGTAAATCATTCCTCTGTCAGAGTATTTAGACAAGGAGTTGGTGCAAAATTGTCAAATTCCTAACACTCAGGTTTACAAACAGTTCAGTTGAAACAGACATGTTACGCATTTCTAAACATTACTGAGCACGCAACAAAATGAATTTCTCATCAACGTTGTTCTTTTTCACTGACATAAAAATCATTCCAACAGCCTGTCGTTCTAATCTCACAAAGTCAGCTTGTAACACAGAATAAAGCAGATGCCATGCTATTCACCAAAAGAACCACTGATCTCTCTTTATGACTGTACATTTTGTCAGCCTCATTCATAACTCTTCTGTGTAAATGAACGTGTGAGTGTGTTATTTCTTTCTTTTTGAACTGAAAACCGTAGAATTGTGTACCTGTGAATGTTCAATTCGATTTCTTAATTCAATGTTCCTTGCCTTTCTGCAAGTCAAAATGCTGTATTTATTACATGCCACAGCGCTTATGCAATTGTACAATTCTTTTCTATTGTTATTGGTAAAGTTTTTTTTATTTTATTTTTTTCATTTTTCTCGTCAATGTAAATTGTCGTTGATGATTTTGTGGAAACAGGAAGCCCTTTTCTGCAGAAGGTTTTCTGTACTTTTTGGACAATGATATGGATTTGTGGGTAGAATTTTGGAAATTCGTTTCTAAGTGCTTTCAAGTATTTACTTGGCCTTATGTATATATCTCTCTATGAAATTTCAGAAAAGGTATGTATAGTAATTGAACCTAAAATGGATGTAAATAAATTATATATTGTTAAAAGAGAGTTGAGTGATTTGTGCTCATACCATCCACTGTATTTCACTACACATTTTACATTTGTATCCAGTCAGTAGTCTTGAGAATAATCATGATTTATTCTTTCGGATACATGAAGAAAACCCCATTTCACAGCCATTCGTATGATTCAGTAAGTCAGCACACAACAACATGACTGCAGGTGATTTATTGACTAAATGTCTCTAGCACAATTTCTTTATAAATGATTTGCATCATCTGACATAGAAAACTCTCTATAATAAGCACAAGAATACAGCAGTTTATCTTTCTGAACGACACACAATAGTTAAAGGCTGCAAAGCTATAAAAAAGGCACTTGATAGTTGATATGTAACACGTTGTCAATATAAAAAAGTACAAAAATTGAGCTGTTGGCTCATATATAGCTTTCTAAGAGCAGGATATTGGAGTGTTGCATTTCTTCCGATTAGAGTGCAGGAGATCACGATAAGGGAATGTTCCGGGCAGCATCTTTTTTTGTGTGTCTCTAAACCATTGTTTGGAAACGCCATAAGATTATGCATACACTGGTGATATCCATAATCAGGATTGCTCAAAAAAGATTGCTTTGGCACTTGCACCTTGCAAAAAACTACCAAAATGGCCACAGAGCGTTAAATAACAGCAAGCAAATACGAACAAAGGCTCTAAGTGACTATTGCCGGATCCATTTGCACCAACGTGGAGTGTTTTTATGGTATCACAGGCCTTTCCATAATTAGAACTACCTATCTGATTAGAACAGATGAATGTGACATATTTAGTATTTAAGCCATGTAGAGACCATTAGTTGAGTCAGGATGAAACGCATGCAATCAGTGCTAATGTATTTCAGTGTAGCTGCCAGGGGTGTTTTATTCCTATGTGGTTTACCATTACCTTAAGTACCCTGGCACAGCAAATCAGGCAGAGCAAAAAAAGTAGGCTGCACTGCATCTAGAGGATTGAGGGGCCACTTTAAGATCCTGTCTGACTAGATCACATGCTCAATGCTTTAGCCTACTAAATGGATTGTATGGATCAGAGTACAACTAGATTGCTTCACTCATTACATGGGAAATGCTTTGTCCTTATTTGTGACAAGAGAGGATAGAATTTTGACTGATAAATACACACCCAAATGCAGACAAGATGAACGAATCTCACAAAAAAAGTGTCACATTTTACAATATATATATATATATATCTATATTAATTTTACTGTATTAAAATCAGCATTAAGGCAGTACAACAAATACTATTATGTAGAATTTTTTTTTATCTATGTTTGAATTACAGCGTCATTTGGAGGGAAAACGTACTTAACTGTCATGGAAATAAAGTCACAAAAATCAACAAATGGCTTAATTTTCTTTATGCAATATAAAATGGGGTCAAATGTGAACATAACATGTTTTGTGAGATTCACTCAGATGCCAAATTGACGGATACTGAAACAAACTACTGTATATCAAAAAGTGACAGTACGCTCTTATACTGCTCACTTTACTATTTTCTTTGGATTGACAAGGTGTCATGAATACTGTAGGTGTACTTGTGGAGGTGGAGTGGGATGAGGAGGGACAGCTAAAATACTGCATCCAAATACCTTGTTATCCGTTCCGACATCTGGCATTGGTGGTTCTAACAGTTCACAAGCTGTTTCCAGTTGAATGACTGGCATCGTAACATAGCAAAACTGAGGGCAGTCTGTCGGCTTACTGAAGCAAGCTCCCAAAAATTCAGGTCCGTGCTTTGCTGAATGACACATACTTAGTAAATGCTGATATAGCTGTTTACTATAACAGCCGGTGAAAAAGAGTGGAGCTACTATATCCATCACTCTGTCAGTCAGCGTATGTTACAGGCTTCAAGTAAAGTACTTGGTCTTGTTTGGCATAGCTATAGACCCCCCCAGTCTCTGTTCCGGCCCCTCCTTGACAAACAGCAGAGCCTCACACCGGAGAGAAAGCATGACTTTTACATAATGGCTTGTCCTTCTTTGAAAAGAACGTCTTCCCCTCCAGATTAATTTGACAGATCTGAGGAGATAAAACAGGAGGATTTAGCAGTAGAAATCAAACTCTTATTCAATCATGGAGCTACTGCAAAGGGGCTGTTCAACAGAGCTATTCTACAGCTGTGATTCTTCTACTTGCTAAATGAAATAACACTAGGGGGAGAAACATTTTAGATAGCATTTAATTGGATAAAACTTTGGGGTGCAGGATGAGTCATTATTTCTGGTCCATTTTTTTTTTGGTATCTTTGGAAAAAAATATCTCTAAATGAATAAACGTGGGGTATTTTCTTTAACCTGATTAAGCTCATAATCATTTGGGGTCTGTTTTTTGTTTTGAATGAATGAATGAATGAATGAATGAATGAATGAATGAAATGAAACAAATCCTTTTAGTCAGCAAGGACACACTAAATTAAGTGACACTAAAGACATTTATAATGTTTTTTTTTTTTTAAAATAGGTAATATATTAATATAAACTATAATATAAGTGTATTTCCATTTTAAATAAATGTTGTTCTTTTGAAATTTCTATTCATTAAACAATCCTAAAAAAGGTATCACGGTATTTTTACACAAAAATAGTGTATAGAGTAATGGCTGCTGAAAAACGCTCAACTCATAAATTACATTTTAAAATCAATTAAAATAAAAAAAATTATTTTAAACTAACAATATTCAACAATATTACTGTTTTTACTGTACTTTTGATCAAATACATGAAGCCTAAGTCAGCATTAGAGACTTTCAAAAACATTAAAAAAAAAAAATCCTACCAAATCAAACCTTTGAATGGCAGTGAATTCCTGTATTAATCTGTCATGTGAACGTGTTTTATAGGGTATATCCACTGTTAATTTCAATGCATGTCAAAATTGTATTAATTGCCATCTGTCCCAGACTGCCAAGCTTTTTATTTATTAAGATTAAAGAGGTGATGTTAAATCAGTAGACAGATGAGTGAAAGCACCACAAAATTTTGCTATTTATTGGGTTCTTGTGTCCCACTATGAATGGCATGAATTAAAATTAATGAACCGCTTAAATTCCTAAAAAATTAAATAAATGGCAAGAGCATATCCAGCATTTCCATAACAGAAAATAAAAACGGATGTCTTAGTTTATCTGGAATTTGAACAAGAAAGAAGAATATTCTGAAAAGTTCATTAATAAAGTGCATGCAAACATGGCCAATGTATGACTTTTGAAGGGAAATGTCTAGGTTCTCAGGGGCTAGGGGACTATTTCTTGATAGTGTTGTGTGGTGCAGAAAGTTTAAGATGGAGTTTCGGGACAGGTCCCAATGCATCAAAATGACTTACGGCACAGACAAAGCAAGTGTCATGCCAGCTGTAGCCCAGCGCCTCAAGGAAACGGTCTCCTGCATCAATCTTGAAGTCACAGCCATGGCATTTGGTACCAAACATCTTTTCATAGTCTGCAGAGAAAAACAAACCAACCAAAAGGGCCTATTAAGAGCGCGAGGAGAAAATGCTTGGTCAGAAACGAAGAGAACGAGACAAGATATTTCTTTCTATGTTACTGAAAGGAAAAAGAAAGGGGATTACATTTTCTCAGCCCTCACATGCTCGGTGTGTGATAACAGACACTGGTCAAGATTCCTACATGGATTGCCCCAGTTTTACCCATTACGGAAAACTTAAAAGTGGCCGGCTTTACGTCCCGTACGCAAGGTAAGTAGTTTAGAGCACAATCAGTAATGGTAAGGTGCTGAGACTGCAGTTATTTTATCAACGCAAGCTCTTTTTTTTTTATTTATTTCTAACAGAAACAGCTGTCCACTTGCTGCTGACACAAGACCAAAACTCTTCAAAGCTGTAAAGCAGCAGAACTGCAATGCAAGTCTATTTACATAAAGACATGCACTCCCTTCAGATAGCTTAATGTCTGTTTATGTAAGATTAGGAGCCCAACAAATGTGACAATGTGATTAACTGAACTACATAAATATAAATTAAACATGGAAGGTGGCTGAATTTAGCAACTTTCTACCGTTCAGGAAACTAAATGAATGAACAAGCACAGCTTAACATGGCAAATCGCACTACTGAATTCAAATTGATTTATGCCATGGTTCTCATGCGGGGCTGTAGGCTCGAATCCGATCCGTAACGTTTCCGAGCCCCTTCTCCCACCGATTTCCTATCCGACTAATTGTTCCAATAAAAGCATCAAAAAGATTCAAAATAGAAGAAAAGCTGTCAGAGGCCTGGCCTAGTGGATAGCACACAAACTCTGACACTCAGAGCTGTGGAGCTCATGTTTGCAAAACAGGTTTGAATCTAATGTTTCCCATTCCTCTTCCCAATAATTTCCTGTCATAATTCTCACTAGTCCCATAAATAAAAAGTGTAAAAAAAAAAAATTATATATATATATGCATGTATGTATGTGTATAAATATAAATAAATAAAATAAAACAAAATACTTTTCACTAGTCCTGTAACTGAAAGTGGCAATAAATAAATACATACATAATTATATAAAATTGTAAATTAAAAACAATAACAAAAAATAACAATAAATTGATAGCAAAACAGGTTTGAATCCAATGTTTCCCACTCCTCCTACCTCATAATTTCCTTTCATAGTTCTCACTAGTCCTATAAATAAAAACAAAAAAACAAATGAAATAAAATAAAATAAAGTGCATGTTCAAAGCAGGCTTGCAATGTTACCGGTGCCTTATTATCATTAAATCATTGTCTCTCTTATCATTCATAAGTGTCAAATAGGTTTTTAAATAGGACTTCAAGCTGGGGTGCTCATATAGTCAACATGAGTTTGAATCAGTCTTGTGATTTGAATCTTATTTGAACAAACAAAAAAGGCAAAAAAAAAAACAGTATTAATGATTTCATTGAGCACCAACGCACTTTCTACTAATGGTGTATTTAAAGTAGATTTTCAAGCATAAACGTTCTCAGCAAAGCTCCTAATCAATGTGCAGGGCTGGTATGGAGCAGGTTTGATGTCTGAAGTGAAGTGGCAGCATTTGAATGATTAAACACCGCAGGACCCCGCGCTCGGCTCTCGGCAGGGGCTGTCGATAAGATGTGCAGCCGGGCGTGCACGGTCACTCACCTCTCTCACAGTAGGGCTCTCCCTCCTCCATGTAGAAGGCCTGGTTCCTGATGGGCATTTTGCAGGCAGCACACAGGAAGCATTGTACGTGGTAGGTCATCTTCAGGGCGTGCATGATTTCCTGCAGAGAGGACAGAGGGGTGTGAGGGAGCCGTGCATGTCATCTATAAATTCTCACAATGAAAATCCCTCACACACACTTTAACCTACTGGAACTACTCTTCCTAACCAGCTTCATACAATCAGAATCAACAGCTTTTGTTTGTTTTTGAGGTCATTTTGACATACTGTCCATAACATTACCTTACCGTGTATTTTGTTTCTCAATTTTTGTGTTGTATTTAATGCATTATATTGATTAAATCCTGGTAATGCTTAATAATAATTTCTGTAAAGACATTAATAAATATCAAATAATACTAACAAATTAGTGAATATGAAGATTTAGAACAATATATGAATTTAACATATGGCCCTTATGCTGCATTTTTTGATTTAAATAGTTATAATTGTATCGTATTAAACATTTTTGATTACCAATGTTATAATATATATTTTTGTTTTTTTAATTCTTTAAAAAAAACATAATCAAATTACTGACCCCAAACTTTGGAATGATAGTGTATTAATAAAATTATACTAGTATCATTAATGATTTAACAAACTAGTCCACCACTCAGTTTGAATCGTTCAGTGCAGATACCACTGTAGAACAGGAAAATTCTAAAAAACTGCATTGTGTGTTTATGTTGCAGAACAGTAGGAAATGTCGTTACCCCAGTTATCTTCTTCTTGCATTTGGCACAGTTGGGTGAGTAACGGTTGTCGTAGCACTTGGTGCAGTAAATGGATCCTTTTTCCTCAAAGAAGCCCCCCTCGTCCAACACCCTTTTACACTGACAGCACGTGAACTCCTCTGGGTGCCAGGAACGACCAAGCGCCACTACGTAGCGTCCCCTAGAACACGGACACACAAACACAGTCTTACAACAAAAGCTTTTGCATTGAAGTGAAAGGGTCAGCTCGGGCATCAGCAGCTGGGTTTAGCACTCTTAAGTGTTCAGTGTGCAAAAGCCATTCTAACGGAAATAGTAGGTCAGACGCAGAAGCCCACTCCATTCCGTATTGATTCTCCACGGCAGAAAGCCCAAGGACATGGCGCTATTTCTGAGCTCTGTGTATTTTAAGAAATATTGCTGCCTGACAAAGTTTGACAACATTTTTTCCCTCCCCATATTTTCTCTGAGTTTTGTAAGTAATGACATTTAGCGCATAGTCATCATCGATTTGGAGGTATTTTGGGCTGTCTGCAGTGGTTAGCTTTGGGATTTCAAAGGAATAGTTCACCCAAAAATGACAAACTATGTGCTAAAAATGTACTCACCCACAGGTGATCTAGATGAGTTTGTTTCCTCATTGAAACAGATTTGGAGAAATTTAGTATTTCATCACTTGCTCATCAATGGATCCTCTGCAGTGAATGGGTGCCGTCAAAATGAGAGTCCAAACAGCTGATAAAAACATCACAATAATCCACAAGTAACCCACAAGTTCAAGTCCCATCAATATCTTTTAAAGTGAAAAGCTGCGTGTTTGTTATAAACAAATCATTGAAACCATGTTAACTTCATTTTTAATTTCAAACTGTTGCTTCCGGCTAAAATACAAGTGAGGCCATCCCCTTCCTCTCACATCAAAATCCACTGTCATATTTGTTTAGAACTGTTTTGAAACAGTTTAGGTCTGTACATATTTCTCTCCTTAATTTTCACTGGAGAAAGCAATATGATGGACAGAAGACTCGTATTTTAGCCGGAAGCAACGGTTTGGAGTTTAAAAAGTATGAAAAAGTATGTTTCTTAAAAATATGCAGCTTTTTTACTTCACAAGATGTTAACTGATGGACTGGGGTTGTGTGGATTACTTGTATTGCGATGTTTTCATCAGCTGTTTGGACTCTCATTCTGACGGCACCCATTGCACACTGCAGAGGATCCATTGGTAAGTAAATTATGTAATGTTAAGAAACAAACTTATCTATATCTTATATGGACTGAGAGTGAGCAAATTGTCAGCAAATGTTCATTTCTGGTTGAACTATTCCTGTAACTGCAAATTTTCAGTCAGTCCTGAAGTTTGACTCCAGAGGCAGTAGAGTTCCAGCCGTACCTAATGATCTTGTTGCATGCGGCGCAGAGCGGGGTGCAGCCGCTGGAGTCGCCAGGGTTCTGCTGCGCTGCCTGCATGATGGAGCTGCGGTTCTGCATGGGAGTGGGTTGGACTGGCTTCTTGTGCTGCGTCACCACTGTGCTGGTCTTGTCTGGGTGGTAACGGTCTGCAAAACTGGGATCCGTAACCCATGGCGGCCGGCAGGCTGGACCGGAATCAGTTGGTGCTTTAGCCTGCGCTAAAAAAAACAAAAAGGACAATAAAACTCTACACATATCTTTTTTCAGCTCTTCCTCACTATGAGTCAACAGAGACCTGTTACAAGTGTGTACATTTATGGGCTGCTATTAAAACGTAGTCTAAATTGGCTTGCTTTTATCCAGGGACCAACCTATAACACAAAGACATCTAATCGAGATGCTGCTAACACCATGAGAGGAGAGCATTAGCATCATGGTTTAATTCAGCTTATATAAAGCACATCTCAAGAGAGTGATAATTGACTCATACTATCATCTTTGACTATAAACACATCAGTGTCACTTATGTCTTACTTTTCCCATTAACAGCAGGCCTGTCTGGGCCAGCTGGGCCGCTCCGTGAACAAGTCTGTTTTATGGGAGTTAAGTTCTCCCCGTGGGAGCGAATCTGGGCTGTGAGTCAGTGTGTACTGTGACTGTGAGAGTCAATCTATTCTGTCTGTTCTGAGAGTACTTACCTTGAACTTCATCAGGTTTGTCTGCTGGCTTGGACTCGGCAGGACAGGGAGTTACTCCATGACTGTAGAAAGAAAATTTCCTTTCAGTACGCATGGCTTGATAAAACAGCTTTAGCCAGAGCCAATGAAAATGTTTTTAAGCTACACAACACAACCTCTGACATCTACATCCTGGATAGAAAGTACACTCCTGAACAAAGCGATGAGATTAAAACTACTTCACGGGATGTCACTATAAGCAAATTAAAATAAAGAATGGGTGTTTTTTGCTTCAGTTGTAAATAAAAACATTTTACATTTAACGGATTTACTGAATATTTTTTATTTATTACAGATTGGCATAACAAGAATAACAACAAAAAAATGTATATTCTTTCTAAAAAAAAATCCTCATGGCGTTTTAAGATTTTATTCATTTACATGACTCCAAAGCTAGAAACCACTTCTAAATAAGGCTACCGAATTATCCGGGTTTTCAAAAAAAAAAAACTTAAGAATTTTATTTTAAAAATATATTTTTAGTTGTTTTAGCTTCTTTTAATGCTTTTTTGTCTTATTTTAAATAATTGTATGTGATCTTGGGACCCCCGTTGGAAGTCAAATTTTAGATTTAGACTTGTGTGGTTTTAGCTTACATATTGCTCTTAAAAAAAGGCAGCAGTAGCATTTATGAGCTTTTCGTCGTACATCATCTGAATGAAATGAATAAGCATAACCAGATCCTGTACTTCCTCATAACTACATGATCAAATAAGAATAACACAGTCATGAGCTTTCCAGATGCGTGTTCATGATTATCTGTGCATGCTCTTCCTCATGTTTGATGGCTTCCCAGAAGAATTAATGTCCTGAAGTTCCCTGGGCAAAAACATATCATTCACATATACAGAGTAAGTCAAACAAGTCTGTCTTGTGTTTTCATCGCCAAATACTGCTTTAAATGATACCAGCTGGGCAAAGCAAGATATAGAATGATTAAATCTCTTGCAGGAAATTTGTACAGAATTAGAATCAACGCATACTGATTCCAAACGATGTCTAATTAATCTCTTATTTGCATAAATCCCAGTCTGAAAAACATTTTAGTTCTCTTCCAAATCCTAGTGAGCTGCCCACCTAGGCAATATTTTTAGGCACCATAGCCACAACCACAAAGCATGACTTTCCAACTAACACAGCTTAGGGCCGGAGCAAATTACACTCGTTCTCACCTTTGTGGTGAAATTAAGATAATTGCCATCGCAGATGACAGGCACGGATGTTTATCTAAAGTCCTGACGGAATTTGATCAACTATAAAAAACTAGTTCATCGACGATTAAAAATGAGCAGTATTTTATGTCTACTTGTGCTAAGCAATGCTTAGAATATTGAGCTTAGCTAGCAAGATCTAAATCCACAGGGACGTGTGCTGAGTAAAAAAGCTATTAACTCCAGGATAAATTGGCCGTGGACGCGTGAAGGCTTGACAAACTATAAAAAAAAATTTTTTACAGTAATTTTCCAAAGAACTAGGACACAGCAAGCAGTCGAACGAAAGAATGCTGTAAAATGTAGAAAATGACAGAAAAAGATGAACAACGCATATCAATCATCTCTCCTCCAGCAAACTAAAGTGGACACGCGGGAACAGCAGAGCTATCGATGCAGAGATATGACACCCGTGTTTAATTGTGACGACTCGCGACAGCGGAAGAATATGATGTCAATGCACACCCACGATTATCTTATCCTTTATTGGGGACAGAACGACCGAGGAAGCGAAACTCAAGGAAGATGGACATCATAATAGGCATTTATGTTATTAAATTACAGTGGTCAGGGAGAAAAAAAAAAAAAAAAGACAAGAGCTATTGAAAGTAATGAAAAGTTGAGAAAAGGCCAAACGTACGGACCATTGGAGGGGGGTAAAAAACACAAAACAGAGAAAGAAGGAGCATCCTGAAGGAGTACAACTCTGAGAAAAGGTCCTGTGAGGATAACATTATCCTTTCTGGAACAAGCAAAAAAAACATAACACAACAATAAAAATGCTGTATCAATGATTATGCACGTTTTGCTTCCGTACGCCCCAACTGCCTCGATGTCCCTACTCCACACACTTGAGCCCACGCCCCCAGCGGCACGACCTGTCCACCGGCTTTTCGGACGACGCGTGCAGCAGCATTCAGATACTTTCCTAACGGGCAACTTGACTCCTGTCAGGGCTTCACAGTTGACGGATGTCTGGTTTTCAGACGGACTACGGTCCATATCTGCATTTTCTTCGAAATTTGTTTTTGATATTTTTAACTTGTATTTTACATTTAACTTGACAACCCCCCACCATCCCCAATTTATTTTGTCCTGGTTATTAGCTGGGGTCAGGTTCAACCATAGCTGGCAACACGGTGTTGCAGAGAGGGGCATTTGTATCTAGTGCGGCTGCAACTCTCAGCCCCCCTCGGCCATTGAAGCAGGGGGATTTTTGTGTATATGTTGTTGCTTTTTTTGTTTTGTGGAGTAGCGGCTGATGTTGGGGCACGGCTCTGCGGATCTCTCGTGATGCCAGTCTCTCAGCCTGGCATAGCGGGGACTCTGAATCTCAGTGAGGAACTTTTCCCTGCCATTCAGTGCACGACAGAGTACAGCAAATTAGTTTTAGAGACGCGGTGACGTGAACATAAATCAGAAGAGAGAAAACAATATCAGCACATACAGAAAGACAAAAGCAAATGAGGTTGAGAGAACTGCAAAACAGAAAGGAAAGAAGAAAGAATAAAAGATGCAACATATGCAAGTAGTGATGAATCAGAAAAAAAAAAAAAAAAAAAAATCAGGATTGTAATAACCAGGCCCATGACAGAATCTGCAGACTTGTAACCCCCGTTTTCTGTTTTGATTTTAATGGAAAACCTGCTAAATGGAATTGGAGCTGAGAATACTACATGCTTACTGGCAGCACAATCTAACGAGCCAAACGTTTTAAGGGCATTTGCACACAAGAGAGAGAGAGCGTTTTGATGGAAAGCAATGCACAAGATGCTTTTTTAAGGGTGTGGAAAGAAATTTGGTTTGAAATCAAGTAGGAATATAGGAAAGTCCATCTCCGACAACTGGGCTGAGTCCAAATTCTTATACTTTCATAGATGTGCTGAATGTTTTAGGTATTAAGGCTGTGAAATTCAAATTTCAACTTCAAACATTCACTGTGCTTAAAACAAAAATAGGCATTTGAAGGCAAAAAAATTATTTTATAACACTTATTCACTGCCAATCAAACGTTTGGGGCTGGATTTTTTTATTTTTTAAGTCTCTTATGCTCACCAAGGCTGCATTTATTTGATCAAAAACACAGTAAAAACAGTAATATTGTTAAAGGGGTCATATGACGTTGCTAAAAAAGAACAGTATTTTGTGTATTTGGTGTAATGAAATGTGTTTATGCAGTTTAAAGTTAAAAAAAACACATTATTTTCCACATACTGTACATTATTGTTTCTCCTCTATGCCCCTCCTCTATTTTATTACAATTAAAAAAGCTGTTTTTTATTTTAATATATTTTAAAATGTAATTTATTCCTGTAACATTTCTTATTATTATCAGTGTTGTATTGCTTAATATTTTGGAAACATCTATTTGTTTGTTTGTTGTTTTGTTTAGGATTCTTCAAAAGAACAGCTTTTGGCGAGACACTGCAGGTGAATAGGGTAAAAAAAAAAAACTAATAGTTATCGCCTTACCCGTTGGATGATACATTGATAATTGCAAACATTTTTTGTATTACAAGTTTTGTATAATGTTATGTTTAAATATGCAAATGAGTCATTATTTAATTAAATATGCGCTGATTTGCATACATTTCTAGAACAAAAATCGAAACACTTGATGAAGTCAGTTTCAAAATTCTTGTTTTATTTTTTACATATTAGAGGCAAATGTTTTTTACAGAGGGAATTTTGGGTATCTCTTTTTGTCACTCAATAATTCAGAAAATACTTAGAACAGACAGAAAACAATAGAGTAGTTGTCTCAAACATAAAAGTTTTGGGGGGATTAAAATGTTGAATATAATCAAGCAATTATATATGAACAAATCCCTCTGTAAAAATCTTCAGAATATATACAGGAATAAAAAAAGTTTGGTGTGTGTAAGTGCTACTAAAGTGGAGATTTATGGCTCAATGTAGGAGCGGAAGGGGCCGATTGCTGGGATCGGTGGAAAAGCCACTAATTTTGAGAAAAATATGTATTAGTATTTGTGACAATCTATGAAAGCAAATCGATAACGTTGCTATCAAAGAAAAACTACTGTAGGTGCTGTAACCAGTGCTTTCGCGGGGCATGCTTTGCTGCCTTCGACCACCTAGTCTGACAACAAAAACTTTGACCCCTCAGCACAAAAAAATCCAAAGTGACAGGTGCATGAAAATAAAACCGTAGCAGGCTTTTGCTGCGTTGCCTGTAGTCGTCCCCTTGTAAACAGGAAATGTTATATAATATTATAAATGACTTTACTGTCACTTTCGATCAATTTAAGGCATCCTTCCTGAATCAAAGTATTCATTTCCTTTTAAAATATCTTACTGACTCCACACTTTTAAAAAGTAGGTGTACTTAAAAGACTTTTTAAATCTAACAACTCCTCTGCTCTTGTGGCCTTATGGGATAGCAAATTTTCTCTTGCATTATGGAACTCCATAAACCCTTGCATTTGTCCTATAAATGAGGCATCATTCCCATCAAAAATCAATGAATTTGAATTGGTATCTGACACAAACTTTCATTAAACTGTATTTTATACATAACAGGCATTCATATTCTGCAGAAATCTGAGGGCATGATTCTGTGAAGGTCTGATTATAAGGCACACAGCAATCAGTGTATGAAGTTATACTGCAAATGCACAGATCAGACAACAGCTCATAATGCCGATCAAAGCATATTTTCAGCATCTCTCCGCAGAGAGCTGAACACCGTGATCTCCTAATGAGGGTGGTAAAAGGTCAGAGCCAGCGATTTAATGCTTCAAACCGCACTTCATTAGCAAGTTCACACAGCTCTTTACCTGGACCTTTTCAAGTTCTCATCATCCGGGTCCTGCACTGAGGGAAGCAGGAGAGACACAGATCAGACCAACCATCAGACACACAAACACAACATAAAATCCACTTCCAATATCTGAACAACACTACAAAACACTTGAGGACTGCTGCTTTTAAAGAGACTACCCATCACCTTTTAACATGAGAGTCAATCCCATGAGATGTACAGGTACGGTATGGCAACAATGGTTGACTGCACACCTCTTTCCTACCACTTACTCGAGAGCAAATCAAAGCCACTCAGGCTCTAGACGGCATAAAGGAGAAAATCTCAGCCATAACCCTTTAAGCTATACATAGACAACATTTCCCACTTCTTTATGATCTCACTCTCAATATCAGATCAGCGGTTGGTCCTCTAGGACATGCTTTCATGCCCTCCTACACTCAGATTAGTTCCTGCCACTAAGTAAAGATGGGATTTAGAAGAGGGAGTTTTGTTTAGGAACTTGGGAACAGGGCTGGGAGCTAGAACTGTATATACTGTGAGGCTAAAAATGCATCAATCGGAAGTCTGGTTTAGTACACAACGCAATTTAAAAAATCTGACACAGAGTAGAAAAATAAAGATTACTTTGATATCTTCACTGATTTATAATTGGAGAAGTTTTTTTTCTTTTTACAATGTGTTGCTTCTACCTGTAAATTTACAATGCATTAACATTAGTCAATCCAATTGATAACATGAAATTACAATGAACACCATCTACATATAATAATACATTTTAGCACAACAAATGTATAGTTTGCAGGTATGCGTGAATCAACTATTTTACAATGGCTCTGAATCATATTATTTCAACTCAAGTCAAATGAAAGAAAAATAAAAAAATCAAAAATAAAATGAAAAATAATAAAATAAAATAAAAAAAACGAATCATGAATTTGTCAATTAAGTCAGTTAAGTTCCAAATAACCAGAGATATTAAATGTTATGGAAAGTAAATTACTACTTTGACTGGATTAGTAAAAAAATAAAATAAAATAATTGTATTTTATTTGCTTTGGGTTGGATTTCTGGCACAAATAATCCTCTTGAGATGTACCACACTATGAATAGTTTTATATCATGATTAAATATTTTGGTCCTAACTCCCATCCTTACTTAGGAATGTCTTGTTCCACATTACTTCACAAAATACTGACTCTCTGAGAAATGATCATTCCAAAGAAACCCACTGACACAAATGAGCTTATGCTGAAAACCCCAAATGAGAAACACAACTGCTCTAAGAGGAGTATACGGCGCTGACAGGCTGCGGTCTGAACGTGTCTGACTTACTGAAGTCAGTGCCTGTGAGCTGGGCCAGGATTCGGAAAGAGCGAGACTGGGTGGTGCCGGTGCGTGGCTGCCAATCCTCCGTATCCTCGATCAGTCTCTTCTTACTGCGATCGTTGGGGATGAAGCAGGGCATGTTTTCCACCCGCAAACCGTGCCTGGAGACATGAGTCCTTTGTGACCTCTCTCATTCACCACAAAAGCACAGCACACCACCAAAAATTGGCAAATGGCTTCACGTAATGCGTGCAGCACAGGAAGAGATGACTACAGTGCACCAAACACAGTGAGGGAACAGGCAGTACATGAGGATCCAAAAAAATACCATGGTAACCAAAGTTTCTGACAAAATACAACAGTTACTACAGGTATTGTTGCTATTACAACAAGCTATCACAAATCTATTAGAGTAACTCATTTTTATGGTGCAGAAACTATGATTAGCATTGTAAATTTTGTAAGGTGATGTTTTAGCACTAGGGTTTTCAACCAGGGGCCCTGAAGGTATTTGAAGGGGTCCGTGAGAATTAATTTCATTTTTTTATAATATATATATAAAAAAATTATATATTGAGATTATTTGTATATATATTTAATTTAATGGAATATGTTTAATTTAACAATTAATGTCATTATGTTTATACATTTTATGTATGAATTAATTATTTTAGTAATTTATAGTTATTAATATACTTAATTACATTACATTAATTTTATATTATTTTACTAATTAAAGTACAGCAAAAGTACTACATAAATGATTACTAAGGAAACCTAAATAAGTTAAATTAACAAATACAACGCAAATAAGTTCAGAATACGTAAAAAATTATGTTATTTTAAAAAATTTACCAAAAAATAAAATGAAAAGCAACAATTGATCCATATTTAACACTGTCATTATTTTATTTTCATTATCTAATAATTATTTGCGCTTTTGTTAATTTAGTTAACGTAACTTTTATTAATTAAAAGTTATTATTAGAACAATTATTAATTATAGTATATTTATATAAATGTTGTAATGTTAGTGTTCTAGCTTTTTTATTTTGGGCTCTCACAATATGTGCTGTTGAAATTCACTTTGCATAAAAGCATCTGCTAAATGTATAAATGTCATAATGAACATTATTTTAAAAAGTACACTTACAATCATTATTAATTTTTATCATTTAATTATATAATGCAGTAATGTTAACAGTCTTCATGAAAGTTATTTAACAAAATTGCAGAGCTTTTTTTATTTATTAATTTTTTTTAATACTAGGGTCCATGGGTTGGCTAAGAGGTCTGGTGAGGGTCCCTGGGTCTGTAAAGGTTGTAAACCCTGTTTTCACACAAGATTCATTCAGATTCATAACTACATGCACACAAAATAATACATCAAAACACCCACGAAATGTGATTTCAGTTCAGGCTCCACATCTTTCTTCATGCTCTAATGAAGTCACTGAGAGTTCATGACTACATTTGCTAATAGTTTCAAACGACCCAGCTAAAGTGCCGCGTTTCAATACAGTTCAACTACTGAGTGAAAAGGCAATGAAACACAATCTAATGTCGTCAAAAGCAAGAGTTTATTAGTGAGGGCAGCAGCAGGTCTACGTTCTTTCAGCGAGTGCATTCGAGCCACAAGCATTCAGCACTTACTTCCCCTCAGGGTACAACTCCTCATAGAAGGCTTCTCCTCTAATGAACGGGAGAGTGAAGGAAGACAGAAAAAAAAAACAGGATGGAGAAAAAAAGGAAGAGGAGCACAAATAACAATAGAGAGGAAGAGTGGCAGCAGAACAACAAAGAACACAACAGTGTCCATTAAAGCAGCCTGGCTTTAGACCGAGTGAATGGAGGCCATCCGCTGATCTCCACCACTGTGGTCTTAAATATCAACATTGGAATAAAGCTGTACATTTACAAACCCTTAGTGAATAATTACAGAGCGAGACGGCAGCTTAGGTGCGAGAAATCTGCCATCTCCTAAAGCCACCCCCCCCCCCCCCCCCCCCCCATACTGGCAAACAATGCAGGCTTGGGAATAGGGAAAGATCAATTCAATTTAGGAAAAATCATATATGGAAACGGATAGAAGCAGAGCCACAGGGCTGGGATTCAACAGCCAAAAACAATAATTGCACACATTTCTCAGAACAGGGGGGAAATAAGGAAAGGCATTACTAACTTGTCAGGAACTTCCATCTGTAGAATGACAAAGGAGATTAAAAAAAAAAAAGAGAAGGAGAGAAAATAGTTTAGAAATAAATCGCACAGAAATGGAGAGAAGAATAAACAGCATTTAGAAAGACGTGCTGCAGAGACAAACAAAGCAAATTGTGGGTTTTAGTGGGGAAAAGAATCACAGTGTGTTATGCAAGTAACACAAAGGAAAACTTGAAAACATGAGCTGTACCCTCCTATTAAAAAAAGTTAAATGATTCTGCTCTTTAAATGTGCCTTTATTATTAAAAACATCCCTGAACCTTCAGCCAAACATTACAGCCACTAGATCTAACTGACATTGAGTCTGTCTTCACGGCACAGAACAACATTACCCTAAACATGTTTCCCAAACTGATTTATTTTCCAGTCATTTATGACTACTGGATAAAATCATTTTATAGAGATTTTGATTTCTAGCCAATGAATCATTGAAAATTTGAAAGTTGAGCAAGTAGAAAAAATCTATTTATTAGAAAAACATCATAAAGTTACAAATTTGTTATATTTTATGAATTTACACAACCGTCTAGGTGTGGGAATTTTAAAAATATCCACAACACTGCTAGAACAAACAAAAAAATTATATAAATATATAGTTCAGTCATGAAACTCTAGATGGCGCATTCTGACAGGTGTTAACGTAATTCCATTGCCCAATTCAGAGAGTTAAACGACTTGGCACAAGCTGATTGGTTCATGCTGCATATGCAGCCAATGAGTTCACTGCCTTGCATTTATATGGCTGGCAAGCATTCACTTGAGATTCCTGCAGCGCGCTTTCAGAGTTCTCTGAAACCCTCCACCTTCCCCAGCTCACCCGTTTAGATTTCTGCTATGGTTATTTTATATGTCTATTTGTGTACAGAAGAAGTCATTCTTAAATACTCATGGCAACGTATCGCCGTATGCATTCCGTCACGTGCACGTTCCTGTTTTACTTGCTGATGACGACACAATAATCTACAAATACCGCAACTAACCAATTCAGCAGCAGCACCATTCAGCAGCCCACAGTTCGTCCAGCCAACGCATCTGTTCCGTCCACAGACAAACCCTACCCGTAACATTGTAATATCCTCACCATGCATAACATGTTCCGATGAGTTTCATGCATTTGAACTAACTTCTTTGGAAAAGGTTTTATCCACTTTAATTTTAAACCACATTGTAATTTACTCTCTGTTTCACTTGCTAAATTGGCAGCAGCCAGTACTTAATCTTCAGTGTCATAGGATCCTTCCATTTGCAGCTCCAAGAAACATGTTATATTTTAGTCAAACTTGACACTGTTTTGGTTGCTTAATATTTTATGGAAACGTGACTACCCTCTTACCATTAAAGGGTGGTGTTAAGTACAAAAGAAAGAAAAATAGATATATATTTTTTTTTTTATACAGTAAGACCGCATAAATTGATCAAAAGTCACATATAAAGACCTTTATAACGTTACATACAAACTACCTATTTCACGCAATGTGTTGTTTTTTGAGTTTCTCTTCAAAGAATCAGAAAAACCCAAATTTTAACTGGAGAACGGGAAACTAGTCCCTTTTGCAAATATTTTGGGTAACATGACTCTGGTTTTTTTTCATTTACTTAACTATTAATAGCCCAAACACTTATTAATAAATGAGCACCCCCCACATAATGTGAAAATGAGGTTTGTCGGGAAATTAAGCTTTCCATAACAGGAATAAATACATTTAAATCCTACTCCTATTTCAAACCTTTTTCATTAATATCCGAAACAGTTATTGTGATAATAGTAGGATTATTCAACAATATTACTGTTGCTGAGTCGTTAATAGATATCTCTATATTTTTGCAATTTGATTTTACATATTCGTATTCACACTGCATGCGCACTCAACACGGCAAGCAATAGTGCCCCTCGATGTCGAACAGTCATAATTAATTACAAGTTATGGTAGGACGTGTTTTTAGTGCTGCTTAATACATGTCAGAATGCCTGACTTCGTGACCTGACGGTCCTACCAGGTTCCTCGGAGTAGCACACACACCACAAATTCCAGTGCGGATCGCAAACCCCCAATCGCAGAACCCAGCAGCGAGCCTTGATTTGCACCCTTCTTCCCTCACTACACTCCAAAACCTCACGAGCTTTCGTGAATCGGTCTTATACGCTGACAGTTGAAAAGCTATTAGTTTGTTTTTTCTTTTTCGCTTTTGAATAAAACATAAGAGGACATCTATCTTGAATATACCCAACATCCCCTTCGTGCAATTTTGTTTGCCGAGGAAACTCTGCTGGTCAAGGTGGAATCATACAGGGAAGTCCACTTTCGGAATGGCTTTAGTAATTCCAGCAACGGGGCCGTACGGACACTTTGACGGGACTCAGCAGAGGTTTATGCGGATGTTGGTCTCGACTCTATTACCCACAACAGACCAACATCAAGTCCCTCGGCCTACATAAGACAGACTGTAACTTCTCGACCTGTTTAGACTCAACCTTAGACTTCAAGACTCGTCTACATGTTGATCGTTACATATACAGACACGCAAATTGTACTGTACTCAACTATCCCCTGGACTTGACTTCTGCTATTACATCTGTTGTTTTGCATCATCCTTCCAAATTAATTACCAGTGTCGTTCAACAATCAGGGCCTTGCGCAGAAAAGGCAGGTACAGAAAGAGGTAAAGCAGATGATAGACGTGAGTGTTTCAGTGCCGACCCAGTCAGCAGTCTGCGTCAACCACGGGTGGTCGATGCAATCCACCGCTTCAAAAGGAAAAAAGACCACAGCTGCTTTAACGCCATGTTCCGTTTATTCCACAGAATACCACACCTAAATCTACGAAACGCTAAAGGCCAGACTCTTGAACTCGCTGACCCCAAATCTCCTGCCACCACACCTCACTACGCAGGAACGCAAAACGTTCAGAACCAACAATCAAGAATTTTTTATCGGCGGGATTATGCCACGCGCCCGGTACTTACCCATCAGGTATTGCTGCATCATGAGAAACACGCAGCCTTGGGTATGGTGAGCTCATTATGTGGACCCTACGACTCTCAAACCATGTACCGGCGATTCACAGCTCACTGTAAACCCATCATGAATGAGCTGTACGCTCCTATCTGTCGGAGCTCCCTGGGGCCTGGTCACTACCCATTGTGTTAGCTGTCTGGTCACGAGCTGCAGGTAAAGCTTGGGGGAGCTCACCAAAGGCTTGATGACAGGCCCCTTGCTGCCACTGCCAGGGGCTGCAGAGAATGGACGCGCCATCTTGTTTATGGTCGTGCTCGGTGCAAATGAGTACTTGGGCTGACTGGATGCAGGTGCGTGTGAATCCTGAGTGTGGAGAAAGGAACAGTGCAACTGCAACACCATGCACACACACTAGCAGCACCACAGGTAAATGCACAATCCCAGATACGGTTTTAATGCTTAATCCTTTTCAAAAGAGAGAGTTATCTGGGGGGGAGGTGTGAATTGACTTCATGTGTTCTCACAGCAAATTATGAACACAGTGAGAGTAGAGGGGGATTGTTTGAGAAACCCTGGTCACAAATATTTATCTTGAGATCAGGCCATGGTACAGCTAAAATGTCCTCTATTTCGGCTGCATTCTGCTCTTGAATGGATTTAAAGTAAAATTATAACTGATATGAGTAGGATTATAGCAGGCACTGTTGCAGAGACCCATGCTATGGGCTATTGCAGCCACATGAGGGCACAACTTCAATTGTTTTTTTTTTCTGTTTTTTTCCTTTTTAATGGCAGTTAAAAATCTGATTAGTTCTTAACAATCAGTTATTTAATTTATAATTATTTGCTACCGACTCTACTATAAAATAACATTCTTTTTACAAGTTAATAATTTTTTTATTAAACATTCTTTTAAAAAACATTTAAATATACTTGTCATATGTGTCAAATATTAAACGAAAAATATATACTTATAAAAAATACCAATATATGTAATAGAAAGGTTTAAAATTTTAAACTTGTAACTATGTAATAAAATAATATTTCAAAATCTTGTATTATAAAAAATATAATATAAAAACGCAAAAATATAAAAAAAAATGAACTAGTTTTATAATTTGCTTTACTTTATTGCATTTAACTTCGACCCGAATTTTTTTTTTTCATGGTTATTAGGATTTAAACTTACGAAGGCTTAAGTTCTGAACCTTTTGCCGTTTTATCGTGGGCACAGATCTCGCCATTACCTGCGTGAAATTGGGAGATGCAATATGGGTTTGTGCATTCTGTGGCGACCTGCCACAATCACAACCAACTATCCACAAAATGCGAAGTGAGGTTTAAGCACAGACCAAAAGCAGATGCTGTAAAATTGAATACAGGACCCAGGCACCAAAAGACAAAACCCCACAAACTTCCGCAATATAATTTTGCCACTCTTAGCACAAGAAAGCCAAAAGATGACATGTATTAACTGAAATCGGGAGAATGCGTATGAAGAGTTCTATGAGCCCATGGGTCTTGACGTGAATCACACTAGTTGAAAGCTGAAATGAGTATGTGTGTGAGAGTCACTTACGTTTATACTTGGGGACATTTATCGTTATCTCCCCAATAGAAATGTAGCTAAATTTTCTGAGAAAAAGCTTTCTTTCATTAACGTATATAACGATTGAATGACCTTACATAAAAACAAAATAAACATCTATGGCACAACATTTAGATAGCTGTGTGTGTCTGTGTCTGTGTCTGTGTGTGTGTTGTTTCTGTGTGTCTGTGGGTGTGTGTTTGCCCCTGTGTTCTGTGGTGTGCGTCATTTGCTCCAGCTTTGAAGTATTCTAAAAATTTTCTAGCGCACGATACTTTGAGACGGTTGCTAAATGTGTTTCTTCAGATATCAGGAGCTGGTTAAGTGGTCTTGCGAAAGCTTTGCGGCTTTGTCCGACACAAGAGAAAAAGGGCAAATGGCTTACGTTCTGCTCTCCTCCGGCAGGATTAAAAGCTCTGCAGAGAGAAAAGTAGAGAAATAATTCACTTAAGCTCATTGAGAGAAAAGTAGAGAAATAATTCACTTAAGCTCATTCATAAAAAATACTCATTTAACTGCAATGTTAAAATGTTAACTAAGGACAGTCTAATGGACAGACAGACATCTGCGCCAAATACAACAAGACTCATGGGAATTAAATCAGTTCTTTCTGGCTCCAAATCAAATTTTGTCAGTCTGAATGGAATGCTGCAGCTGTAAGTGTGAACTAATACCTGATGGTTGTCCAAATGATTTTGAATAGACTGAAACATGTAGAATAGCAATGTATCAGATTTATATGAACATTTCTGGTTATTGAAGTCACAAAACACTAACACTAAAAAGACCTTTTCCAACTATGCTTTTACATTTTTTTTATTCTTCTTCTATTAACAAATGAACAAAAACTTATCAAATGCTATTTTGAAGTACCCTAATGCATCACTTAAATATGAGTCATAGATGAACATAGTAATCATACAATTATGCAGTTGAATAAAGTAGTTAGGTTCAAGTTTGAGCACTCTTAAATACCTTTTAAAAATGTATTTTAAAAAGTAAAAATATATATCGCAAGTAAACAAATAAATGCGTAGCTTCTCAATGAATCTGATTTCATAAGTACAGCATTTGAGACTGCAAGACACTGCTGTCATTGCTATTCGACCCAAATATCAAAGTGCCACGGTATTACCATCCAATATTATCACTGTACTCAAGATAAGCATTGTATTCAAGAACTTCTGCCTTAAACTGGACCGTCTAAGTCAGTATGACTAGGCTGTAAAAATAGTTGCATTCCATCAGTAACCTCCCCATAAGTCTGCACTTCCTGTGCCTATACACCACTTCCTGTGACAGCAAGGGTATACTTTTGCACAGTGACCTGCTTACAGATATCAGTTTAGAGAGAAAATGTAGAAGAAAATAGTACAACCAGGCTGTTTTACAAGAGTCATCTGTTCCAGGAAATGACACAGGAAATGAACAGTGTCCAGTGCAACTGACAATTTATAGACGCAATATATAGCTTCACTATATTTTCTATTTTCAATATGCAATCGATTTTCCTGCAAGGTAGGTAGGTAAATAAATAAATGAATAAATAAGCAAGCCTTACAAAGCTTTCCTAAAATGCATTATACCAGCTTTTCTTCACTTTTGTAAGCAAAGATGAAATCTTCTAAACTAATATGCTTAAAATCAACATGAAACTGAATGTGCAAGTCATTTTACATCCATTGCAAAACAGTAACTGTAGTTTAAGCCTTAACAACTCTTTGTCTATTAGTAAACAGCCTGTCCAGGCTACATAATTTTAGCCGACCAGATTATGAAGACAAACACATTGAGACAAATCCATTCTGATTTCAAATTTAATTTAATTCTTTAAAACAAACATTGACCAAAGCACACAGAAAGGGCAAACTAGGACAACGGTCTAGAGCAACAAAGCTAAAAAGAGATTTTGTGCTTCAAAGAACCGCTGCAAACCACAATTGAAGAGGTTGCCCAAATGGCTATCAAATGCCATGTAAACCAAAAAGAACACCACCCTCTGTAATAAAAGTATATTCCGGAATAAATACAGACATGCTCAGACATTTGTCTTCAAGCATGCCTTTCCATGGGACGCAAACACTGTAATTTATCTATGATAGACAACAACAGAGAGACACACTGACATGTCTGACAACCAAAGCTCCCAAAACAATAGTCAAGATACTAGTCATCTATCAGCGTACTGGGCAAAGGGGTAATTATGAACTTTGATAAACAGATGTTTTCACAGTTATGTCACAATAAACTCCACAAAAAATGACATCATCTAGCCATTAGTGATATGACTCATGAAGACACGCCCACTCTCATTCACACCTCCAATCAGCTCATCCTGTCTCCCAGCATTCCAAAGATGTGGCCTGTGACAGAGAGCGGTCTGAAGAATCGGCCAGTCTCTGCATCAGGAACATTTTATGACGAACCGACCCCATTCATTTAAGTCCTCCCTCATTCCAGAAGACATTATATAGCCTAGAGAAAACGACAACCCCTCTTTGACCTGAAACAGCCCTTATATCAAAGCGAATCTCATTAAGAAATGACTGGGTTATACTTCACCCCCCCAAAAAATAAAATAATGCAAAAATAATCATTATCAAAATTCTGTATAGGTTAAAAGGATTCATTTTCTCAGAATAAAATGCATTAAATATATAGCATAAAAAATATATACAACCTTAAATAAGTTTTTTTTTGTTGTTGCAATTTTAGGGTGAAATGACTTTGTCTTGACACTTCTTCAGGAGATTTGCCAGTGCAAAGAGACAAAAGTTTTACATATAAACACTGGAGTCATGCATATATGAGCCCTGTTTTATCGAGGGAGATGTATTTCTCATAACTCAAGCACATGTTTTTATCCCTCTTTACTTAAACAAGTCATTACTACAAGCGCTTACCAATGTGATGACATATAAACGATTCTCGCACACCCAAAAAAGGAAGAAAACCACATTCATAACTGTGGTTTGGACCATTACACAGGCTCTTAGTCTTTTAGTGTTGATCACAGGAGCGGCCTAATGACAGAGCAGGAATGAGTGCATCTGTCACTCTGCAACTACGCTCATCTTTTAACCACAGACATTAGACTTTTTCTACCAGTAACTTAAATTCTGTCTGATGGCAGTAAGCTCCATTTCAAACTTTCCTTTTTTGGGCTCTTCTTGCAGTTTCCCAAAAGGAGTGCAATGTAAGCGATTTCAGAATTGCGCCCCTTGGAGGTTTCCCATCTCTGTGCTGAAAAGTGAAGGTCGGCTCAAGTCACAGAGTTACCACTCTGTCTCCAAATTATCTGCTCTACCTTTAGCCCAGGGTCGTCTGAGCTATTTTATTACGCCACATTAAAGATTTGTTCTATGCATTTAATACCTGCCTTAACATATGTCTGCACAAAACAATAGGCCTGAAGATCTAGAGGCCATTTAATTCTGCTTAAATGCCACACAAGGTACCATGCCAAGTTATCAGCACGATTGCTATGGCAACAAGTAAAAGACCTTTTCATTTGGAGTCATGCATTTAATACCTGCCTTAACATATGTCTGCACAAAACAAGAAGCCTGAAGATCTAAAGGCCATTTAATTCTGCTTAAATGCCACACAAGGTACCATGCCAAGTTATCAGCACAATTGCTATGGCAACAAGTAAAATAAATTGTGTTACTGCCTGTTAGATCAGCTCTCTAGACACAGTTTTGAGCCAAACAAAATTTAATTACATAAGGAACTGTTTAAAAGTCAATTTTCAAAACAACAGACAATTAGTAGCTAAAATATCACAACAGAGTGCAAGTGTGACTGCCCGGCTTTTATGTACCCTTGATTTTGAAGTATTTTTCCCATTCATTTTACATTTATGTATTTGGCAGATGTTTTACCCAGAGCAGACTTACAACAATTTGTTTCTCCCTGACAATCAAACCTATGATCTTGGCATTGTTACTACCATGCTCTTCCAACAAAGCTACACTTTCTCCATCGGCATTAAAAAAAAAAACATTCAATGAATTGTTTTAAGAACCAAACCAACCAGCTCTGAGATTAATCATAACATTTGATTTAAAAAAAAACTACAATTGAAAACAACAGTACAATATAAACATCATGAAGTCATTAATAAGCATAAAATAATATTTCATATGGACTTTATGTGCTTAACACATTTAGTGTTATTTTAGTATTATTTATATATTACGGTATTATTAATATTTGTTTTGTTTTAATTTTAGTTTAGGTTTTAGTAATTTTGTTTTTTAATAATTCAATTTATCTTTAATTTATTATTCTTATGTATATATATATACATAAAAAAACTTCCAGTTTGCTTAGTCATTTTAGTCATCTGTCCCTTAAATCTTATTTTATTTTATTTACTTGCCAAGGAAACATTTCTAATTTCTGTTTACTTTTTAAGTTCTTTTTCATCTGATATTTTTAGATTTGATTTTATTTCATGTCAATTAGAAAAAAAAACATTTTTTAGTTAACACTGAATGTATTTCAATTTCACATTTTTGTTTTATACAGCATATTAAGCTATAAATGTATTAAAAAATTTAAATACACCGAAACAGTGCCATACCAATCCTGGAGCTTGTGGTAGGTTTTTTTTCTTTGTTTTAGATGTCATCACTATAAATCAATTTCGAAAATGGATGGGATTTTTACTTCTGGACTGGCTGTTGCCAGGCAATGCTATAGGCAATGCTTTTAGCATTCTAAACAAAACAACAGTAACCCACCATACTCAGACAATTACATTAGCAGGAGTACCAAAATACTATTAACTATCTAATAACTAAAGTAAACTGTATCAGACAAGTCTTTTTTTCAAAGCCCAGGAATCTGCTCCAAGGTTCTTTGATTTCATCACAGTTGTAAACGTCTGAGTAGTTGTGTTTTGTTGTTTATAATGTACCACCTGTTATAAAAATCACCGTCTATTTTTCAAGACTGTAATAAAGGGCTAACAGTGATGTATTAACCAGAGAACTCAATTTCCTGTGAAGTCATCCTCTCTCCCTTCATGTGATACTGAAACTCTAAGACGCTGATGAAAGACGATGAGTAAGTGTGTGCGTGTACCTGCTTAAAGTGAGAGCGAGGGAGTTGGTTGCGGCTCTGATCTTGTTCTGTGCCTCCACATGGGTCATCTCCTCTGCATTGGCATCAGAGATGGACACCAACCAATCCCCAACACCCACTCCGGCCTGGGCCGCCTTACCGCCTGGGGTCAGCTGAAACAGCCACAGAAAACAAACATTAGTCAGTCTGTATGTAATGAAATGAGATGACTAACTACAAACATTTCAAATCTAAACCAGATTTTTACATTTTTTGAAGAAAATGTGAGCGGTGCTGAGAACAAACACAATACAGAGGTGTTGTGAGTGGTTGCCAGGGTGCTCTAATAAAAAATAAAGAATGTTGTAAAGCACAATGCCATGTGGTTGCTAATGTGTTCTGAGACGTTACTATGCGGTTGCTTAATGGCCAAAGCCAAAAGTGCTCACCCCCAAGTCTCTATGACTATTCTGGTCTCAACATACGGCTCATCTCACTCCTACACTATGTAAATCTATAGAAATGTTGAGCTCGTTTTCTCATCTGTCAAGTGGAAATCGTAAGTCTCAGAGCTTAACGTAATAGCACACATCTTCTCAATAAGCTGCATAATTTTAGGTATCATTTCTTTCTGTAGCATGCAGAAAGGAATCATCATTATCATCATTAACTAAAATTTTGACTATTAAAAAAAACATTTTTGTTAATTGAAACAAAGCTGATATAGCCTAAATGTTAGATTTAAAAAAAAAACTTAAATGAAAATTTTGAAATGTCTCCTAAGCAAATAACTGGAATGAACTAAAACTGAAATAAAAATATAAAACTGGAATCACAATTAATTTAAACACTAATAAAAATCACAAAAGCATATGACAAAACTACTAAAAATTTTATTAAAATGAAAACCAAAAATAAAATTCAATTGTGAGATATTTACAAATTTTAATTATATTTTAATTTTGCTAATTTAAAAATATTATTAAAACTATAATAGCATATAAATTAACACTGGTAGCATTGTGCAGGACAAGTTATCAAAGTTTAATACATAAGGTTAGCTTAATTCTTCTTCTTAACCTCAAGTATGAACTATAGCAATAGAGATGCCTGCATCAACACCACTAATATGAATCTCCAAAGGCAATAAACTAATTTATTTGATATCTAAAAGCAGCTGAATTAATTATAATTTGACCCAGATTCTGAAGATTTCAGGGCTCTGTGCTTATGTAGGCCACCAACAAATGAGAAGACGGAACATTTCTCTGAACCTGCAAACCTGTTCAATCAAGTCCTTTGTCACTATTTAATCAAGAAAAGAGCATTATACTTTACAAGCATTCAAAAACACTTTAGTTGCATCAGCTTAAATAAATGACACACGCATTAGATTTAAAAGCAAGATCAGCTAAAAATGGATATTAGCCAACCACACCTCATGCTGAGCTATTCAACTATTCAAATCCGTGTCAACTCTAAAGCCACTGCAGTGAAAGAAGCAGCACCTTCCAATCAATCAAACCCAACCGCACAAGAATAAACACACCTGAGAGGAAGTCAATTCTTCAGCATGGACAAAGAACTCACCATGTAATCCTAAACACAATAAATCCTTCATCATTACAAAAAAGTCAGTCTAAAATAATCCAGCACTTTGATGCAGTATTGACTTTTACAGTCTTACTTGTGCAGCGTTTGAAGCAATGAAGTAAACCACAGCATATATAAATCACTCAGAAAAAAGCCTGAGGCATCGCCCAAAAGGGAAAGTGAAGAGAATAGGGAAATATGCAAGTGCTTGCATATTGGAAATGGAAATTGGAAATACATGGACATGAACATCCAAATTTTGCAATGTGGAAAATGTTTTACTGCCATCTGGACTCTGTGTACATTATGAATGGGAAGTGACATTCTGTGTGTCATGTCCAGGACCGCACGAGTCACATTAACATGTATGTCACTGACTTTTTTTAGGCTTATCGCTTGTTCACTATTGGAATAGCAAAACCAAAATGTGAAACTCCAAGGCTTAGTCAGCCGGTGTCTGATGCCTTCTGGGAAAATAAGAGCAGTCACAGTTTCAGATTACTACAGAGCAAAGTGTGAACACAATCCAGACCCAAGATCCTGCCAAACTTGTGAATTTGTGAACATTCTTTCCAAACCATGTGAGCTCTGCCAAGTTTTGGAGGAATTTTCTGACCTGGCAAGCAGTTCAGCAAGATTTCCGTTGGCGATTAACATTTAAGAGGAAACTTTGCTCAAAACTCCCACAGAAACGGTAAATAGGAAAGATTAGAGACCCACCCTAAAGCTAAAAGGTACACTCGTGAGGTTTTCTTGACCCAAACAGGGAGAATATCTGTCAGCATTCCCATTCATTTGAACTGCAGCTGCTTTGCTTTTATATGGCCATCAATGGAGAAAGATGCTTTAGGAAACAGACATCTACCAGCAGGGTTAACAAGACTATGAAAAACCTTGACCCTGTGAACTCCAACAGCATCACCACATTTGGCCACAAATAAAAGCAACTCAAAATGCAAAATGCTGTGCATCATTAATAGCACTTAGTGTGTGTAATAACATAATACGACATTTGGTGGTAACACCCTAATGAGATCCAGCTTTTGCTGTTGGCATGTATTTTAATGTAATGCACACAGTCTGCCCTCATGTATAAAGCTGTACTCAAACCTTCAACATCTGCCCTGGACATTTCAGACTCCCTATCCCTCCGTTCTCCAAGTTCTACCACATTTCCTGTCTCGGCTGCCTGCTATTCACTTCAACAAACATTTACAAGTCTTCTCTGCTGAGCTCTAAATAGAAATCTGGAGCAGGACAGTACTAGGGGAAGAGAACAAAAGTTATTGTCCTCGAGCCTCTGCCCTCAACAGCCCGTTTGAGACCATGCAAATATTTATGAAATATAAGAAGCACTGTGACGTCGTGAGGACATCATGAGGAAATGGCTATCTGAATAACAAACCCACAGAAAGTCCTCCACCAGGTGTAGCACTTTGGCAAGCATACAGGAAACAGACTAGACCAGAAGAGGTCCTAAAGGAAGAGTTGAACCAAAAATCAACATTTTGTCAACATTGCTAGTCTTGAGCCATTTAGAGAAAAAGCCTAATTGTGATTTTCCTGATAAAAATCTAAGTTGAAAAAGGTTTTCTATGCTTGATGTTAGAGCTGCACAATTTGGCCCAAAATTTTGTGATATTAAATCAATATAATTACAGCAATAATAATAATAAAACATAAGGAATATAACTGTTGTAATATTTCACTGTAAAATAAAATACAATAATTTTATTACATTTATGACATTCATTATATTTTATTTACCGTACAACTGCATAATAACAATTCTATTATATTTCTTAATTTTCAAATGTTAAACCATCAAGCTTTCATATTGGCAGAAAAAAGCGTCTCATAAATCGTCTCTTTTGTTGTCAACAGTCTGTTTATTAGTACTTTTCAAAAGTTTGGGAAGATGGTTGGTGCATGTTGTGTTCCCAAATCTGTTATAAGCAAAACAAAAAGGAGACCCAAACTGATCTTCGGAATGGTTAAATTCTAACTAAATATAATAGTAATAATAATAGTGTTAATAATAATAATAATAATAAACATGCCCTGCTTCACTCTTCACTTCATGCAGCCTTTGTGGTTTGACAAGTCAAAATTGCAACTTCAGTAATATAGCCCTACCTCATGTTATTTAAACAAAAAAAAAAAAAAATTTAATTTAAAAAAAGCAAGATAAGCATATTGTTGACACTGTTCTTTTACATTCAGTGGAAGTGAATAGAGACCAGGGAGCTTTAAGCTCCAAAAATAAAAAATGTCAAAAATGATTTGTCACTCTAAAAGTCTGTGTGATTTGGTTATATTTCTGAGCCAACAATACTTTCTGGTGCTTTTGTCATTTTAGGCTTACCGAGTCAACTCTTCCTGCTCAATATTCACTTGCAATGAGAAAGAGCATTGCAACATATTGCCAAACATCCACTTGTGGTCTACGGCAAGAAAAGAAAAAGCACCATCACTTCACTTCACACTCAGAAGTAAACACGAGGAGAAACATAGGCACAACAGAAAAAATTTTTTGTTGAAACAAAGGATAAGGAAAGAAGACAAGGGAACTGTGGATGGTTGAGTATACAGATAAAGCTGATGGACATGACCACCTGTGTTCCTGGCTCAAATTCAGAGCCCAGCTGTTCCTTGACTTGAGTCTGGTGGCAGTAAAGTGCTGCGCTAAGACCTTTTACAAGTCAAAGGGGGAAGAGTTGAGAAACCTTAAAACTTCTGATATCAATATACAGGACGACATAAGAAAATAAACTCGTATAAACAGCTGAAAACGAGGTGGTAAGTCATTTTAGATGTTCAAGGTGGATGATATGGGTCACAATCAACAATTTTCTCAAAAAACATTTTCTATGCATGTCCCGGATATCTGAACTAGCTAAACAGTCTTTAAAATCATGGCCCATTTACAATTTTCCCTCCCAGACACGCCGCAAATCCTTGCCGCATTTCACTTTCCATTTCCTTATGGGGGGCTGTAAGACTCGGGGCCTCAGTGCAATTGCGTCAGCTCATACGAGTGAGCCATAAATATCTTGGATGTAAGAGCCAAGCTTCAAACCAAACCGTCTTCAGAGGTCTTAGCAGCCACTGCCACACTAACAAGCCCCCCAAAAAACTAAAATATATATATTGGTGGGTTAAACCACTTGTTAAAAGGACAAATTCTGATGAGTAGGTCCACAGGCCAGAGACTCTGAGAATATGATCTGTAAACTCTGTACAATTTATTTATGTTTTTTAAGTAAAAGTTCAGCCAAAAGTGAAAATTTGGGGCACAGAAAAGCCAGGCTTTTCTTTTTTTTTTTAAAGGAACTTCTACATGACAGTTCTGGTACGAGTAGGGTGTGAACTAGGGCTGTCGCGATTCGTCGATTCTATTCGACTATTCGATTTTCGGACTAGAATCCATAAAACACATTATTAGACTGTTTTCCAAGGCCTCGTGATATATTAAACCCGTGTAAAAAATCATAATTAAGCATAATTGTGAATTCAAAAAGCTACGATTTAATTAAATAATTATGTGTGATGCAGTTATGTGTAGGTTACATACGTGCGTCTCAAAGCGGCTCCTTTCACAGTAAATGCTGTTCCACAGGAACTGTTATCATTTACATGTGTGGAGCGTCTCAAACTCCATCTGTGCATGTTGTTGTGAGTTTGGGTTTATTATAACGTTCATCTGGGAACGCAACGTGCGCCATTTCATCAGGTTTGTAAGGTAAATCATTTATAAATCCAGGCAAACACAGGAGAATACATCATTATCTCACGGTTTCAAAATAAAAGCTCAAACCCTCACTCTTGAGTTTACACGTTTTGATGTCCACATATTCATTAAATTACAGTGGCTATAGCATTTCTGTCGTAAAGAAATGGCCAAATATTAAAGATTAAGTGGACATTTGAATTAAATGATGCTTGGTAAATATTAAACAAGTATTAGATCGCACAGTAATGTGTAAAAACAATCGTCAGGCCGTTGGCGCCCCCTGCAGGCCTTTGTTGTAATGCGTTATGTACATTAGCTCTATTCACTGATCTATAATAGAGATTAAATTATATTATTTTATAATTATATATAGATCAGTGGCTCTATTACATTATAATACAGTATTTTAAAAACCAGTTGTTTTGGGGGGGGGGGTTCAATAAAACCATATGATTTCTTGCTTTTGATACTTTATTTGAACTAATTATTATTGCCTCATTGCTATTATATATGTATTTTAAGTAAATTTAAAGGCTATTGTTCACTTAACCTACATCTATTTTTATTACAACAAAAATTAATTATTAATTATAATATTTTATTATTAGTAGACTAGAACATGTGGATATGTTGTCATTTTTTCACTATAATACTGAACTTTGATTTCAGTGATTTGGACTATGAGATGGACACTTGCTTCTTGCACTCTGTTGCACTTTACTTTTGCTTTAAAAAAAGGATTTCATAGAAATCTGGATTTCATTTGGAGTTTCACTACTGAAGTCCTCTGTTCATTTTTTTCATCATGCTGGAGATGTCTGTTTAAATCTGTTGTTTACACATTTCTAAGAGTACTTTTAATACTTAATTTTTAATAATAATAACTTTTAATAATACAATTTTAATACTTGATTCTAGTGGACTCTAAACATTGCATTTATTTAATGTGAAAACCCAACTGTTGGGGTTAATTGAAAAATTTAGTTTTTCCTTTTGTAGTTGCACTCACAGCTGTAATTAACAGAAGCCCAGAACATGTGGATATATTGACATTAAGAACATGCTGACTTTCTCAGACTTTTGTAATTATTTTCTTTTTATTTCATTTTTATTAGGTTTGTTTACATTTTTACTCTTTTAGTTTTACATTTTGTCAATGGATTGTTTACATTTATACTTTTTATGGTACACTACTGAATGGCAAAGTTGCGAGTTTAATAAAATGTTCTTTACAATTGTAGATTTTTTTTAGGGAAATTAATCGCTTAGATTAATTGATTAATCGATAAATTAGTCGATAGATTTATCGAAATAAACCAGTTGTTAGTGGCAGCCTAGTGTGAACCTACACTAGTCTCACGGTTCGGTTCGGTTACGATTATCATTTCATCGATTCGGTTCAATTCGATATCACGATGCATTGACAATGCACTGCATCCTCAATTTTACATCACATTTATAAAATTTTGTCAATAAATACAAGCAGTCAGATATATGAACTGTACCTGACCTGGTTTCTTAAGTTAGTGGTATTACCCCCTGCTAGTGATGTGACATTTGAACCGAGGCATCGGAGCTTGTGTCAAGAATAAATGGGCGTGCCAGATGAAGCATCGATTCAGAGCTTGTGTTGTTAACATAGAAATCACGTGACCAATGACAAATGAAACTTCACTTTCTGTCCAGTCACATGCGCGATTCACTTTGCGTGTTGAAATCATACTGTATAAAAACATGGACGTAGTGTCCGTGCTGTCACCTGCATCAAATGAAAGAGTTCAAGCAGTAAATTTTTCATTTTAGTTTTCCCATACATTGATTTATTTGTGGAGGCTAGTCACAATATCAAAACTGACTGCCACAAATAGATTTTCCAAAAGGCATTGACTTCGTTAAATAAACATGAGTACTGCACATGTCAAAGTCGAAACCCGGTGCGGGTGTTTTTATATCACTATTTCTGAAGGAAACCGACTGTCTTCAGAAAATTATGGATGTCATTTTCATTTCATCTTGCCTGTAATGCCTGATAAAGCAGCGTTTGTGAGCTGAGCGCTGCTTTGTGTACAGCCTTACTGGGGAAACCTCTATCTCTCCCGCTCTACAAGCACCTCCTGCTGGTAGAGAATTAATTTGCATATATATGCCGCCACAAATAAAGTGCAAGTCTGGGGGAAACACCACTTCTGTTATGAATATTATTCAATATTTGAATTTGAATGTCGGATTGAAATGTTATTAGAGTAGTAGTTAATCGTTAGCATAAGTGCGGCTAACGCTAATGTAATGAGCATTAGAATGAAGTTTCTTTATTAACTATTTAATGCTCCTATAACGTTTATTAGGGTAAAAAAAACAGGAGGACATGATGATATTTACTATTTTTACACACCAGAGGCTTTTAAAAGAACTGTGTAACCAAAATATGCGTGTTAGATAATGTACAAATGGTTAACATTGTTTGTGTCATATCAGTCAGAAAAGCAGTTCTGGCCTTTTTTTTTGCTAACTTAGTTGTTATTCTTGGCTGTACACAGTTTGGATTAAATGAAAGTATAGTCAGATTTTTTAATTAGCATGTTTTTGTGTTTTGCTTTGGTACTGAAATTGGTACTGAGAACCGTGGATTTTCACTGGTATTGGTACCGAATACTGAAATGTGGGTACCGTGACAACACTAGTCTGCAGTGAATTATTACATTTTCTTGACAGCTAGTAATCTTGATATATTTGATGTGTGTGTGTACATACATGCATACATACATACGTACGTACACGTTTTATACTTTTTAGCAAGGATAAATTAAATTTATCAAAAGTGACAGTAAAGATATTTACAGTTACAGAAGATTTCTATTTCAAACAAAAGCTGTTCTTATTAACTTTTTATTCATCAAGAATCCTAAAAAAGGTGGTTTCCACAAAAATATTAAGTAGTATAACCATTTTCAGCATTGATAAGGAATGTTTCTTGAGCATAAAATATAATAGGATCATGTAACACCGAAGACTGGAGTCTTCCGCTTTGCCATCACAGGAAAAAAAAAATTACATTTGAAAATATATTAAATTAAAAAACTGTTCATTTAAATTGTAATAATATTTCACAATATTACTGTGTTTTGTTTATTCATCTATTTATTTGTTTGTTTGGATTTTTGAACAAATGCAGCATTGATCATAAAAGTCATCAGCATTTAAGGTCTGTTTTCCTTCAAGAAAAATTCTTTACACTCTTATATCTTCAATAAATTGGATTAAGTCAGCTTTTAAAAGCACACTAGCATGTAGATGACCTCAAAGCTAGAAGACATTGACTAAAAGCCACAAAATGCTAACTTTAATTTTATGGGGTCTCTAACCTCCAGAGTAATATGCACAAAGTAATAAATGTCTTCATCAAGGGAGCAGACCAGCTTCAGTTCAGCTTAACGTCACAGTGCCGGAACCCCAGGGAACAAATCACAAAAGAAAAACTCAAACTGTGCTCTAATCTTCTAAAGATTACATCATATATTATTTTCTAATTGCAGTTGTGTTTAATTTCAGCTGAATGGCATGTTGCCTGCTAATGCAAACCAGATGGACATCCACTGAAGCAAATACAAATCATAACATTTGCACACTGGAATGATTATGGATTTCATAGCTAGTACACAAAGATCCATCCTTCTCTGTGCGCGTCATCTGTAGGTTTCACGTTGCTTTCACCATGAAAGTCTTCCTTTGAGGTTAAAGAACCAATGCATCTGGTTTTGGGAATGATTTGAGACATTAATGGATAGTGGGTGCAAAAGTAGACAAAGGGCTGCTCTGTTGCCAGGAATAGGAAAGCAGCGTTGAAATCCCAGGAATGCTGAAGAAATGTGCCGATGTGTGCAATGAAAAGTGAATAGGAGGAGGAGGTGGAGGTGGAGGAATAAAGGAAAATGCTCTGAAAAATATTAAGGCCAAACCAGCTTCCAAATACCATTAGCTGATGAACTGAATCCCTACTTTTGACATGGGAAAAACTCAATTGCTAATTCTGCGAGACTGTATTAGAAAATAGGAGACTGGGGTGGGTTTTTTGAGCATTATGTGGTTTCTAGGGTGTTACTAGGTGGTTACTTAATGGCCCAAGTCAAAAGAGGCCAAACCAAAGACATGCACTAAATATAGCTCGGTCCCTCATTTAAAGGCACCGTTCACCCAAAAATTAAAATTCTTGTAATCATTTACTCACCTTCATGTTGTTTCAAATGTTGTACTAATAACACTTTGGTTAATCTTCAAAACACACATTTAGATCTTTTTAAATGTAATCTGAGAAGTTTATGTTCCTCCATTTAAAGTCCAGGTAACCAAAACCTAAAAGATCCAAAAATCCATATATGAATAGAGCGGTACAAGCCTAAATTATATTTGTTGATCATATAATGCAATCGTATCTCTTCACAAGACTTGGATTAAACCTCTTGATTCAAATGGATTTGTTTTACAACGCCTTTGTTTTACAATGTTTTGGTTACCTGGACTTTCAATGGAGAAATACTTGCATGAGGGTAAGTAAATGAATATAGATTTTTTATTTTTGGGTGATTTACCCCCCCTATCCATACGGGATGACAGTGCATGTTTAGACAAAAACAAATAAATCAAAATGCTTTGAAAATAATAGTAACCACTCCTCACCTCAACGACTATTTTTCATGCCTGTATAGCACAATCAATGCAGGATGTGTTACATGACAAAGTTTAAAACACAAGATTAGTGGTTTGTTCAAATCCTTAGCAAGCACCACCAATTATTATGTTTAACATCAAATGTTCAAGCAGTCTCTATAAATAAACCACGGTTCCATTTCATCCCTCTCCTGTTTGAATGGCGGCCTTATGCGCCTAAGCCCATAAAACCTCACTCTTTAACATCTTTGTTCTCCCACTGAGGGAAAGGGGGGGGAAGAGACCACCCGTCTTCAAATTACTCCACTTTAGAACCCGTGGACAGAGCATATCTTAATTACCTTATGACCTGTTTAGACCCAGCGTGATTTAACACTGCATAACTTGACAGTTCAGCACTGTAAGAGGGCATAGACTTCCACCAAGATGAATGAACCACCGCCCTTCATATCAGACTAACAAATCACCTTTAACAGCATAGTACAATCTCAAACGACAGAACAAACACACCTAATGATTAACCTCCTGTCACGCTAATGACTCGCTGATGTCAACCTGAACACAGGAAGCCGTCTGGCTGGAACATTCCTTTGAAAATTAATTTTCATGTCTGTCAAGAGGTGAGGGCGACTGAGGACTGAAGTGTTTATTTTACTGTGTTGTACCAAACCTCCAAATTTTAATATTGGAAATAAACGTTCCAGTGTAGGTCATGTGATTAGTTTTAACGTAGTAAATGGTGATAACATGCCAGTTTGGTGCTTTACAATAGAAATAGTCCTTTGAGGCCTTACATAGAGAGCCACTGAACTATAAAGTGAATAAATGATCCATCGGAATGGACTTCTCTCTACTTTTAGCAATTTTCCATTTCTTTAAAGCAACGCTGAAGTGGTTCCTGCAGTTTTACTAAAATATCAGAAGATAGTCTTCATTTTTAAAATGATTGGCATCATTTTTGCCATGTTAGCTCTAGCGTGAGGAGATGCTGGTATCTGTTCAATCCTGTAATGAAATCATTCTTCATAAACACAAGATCCTGCACTGCGCTTTATGAGAAGTTAAATCAGGTTAGGAATGACACGCACAGACACGCTCCTACTATTGCATAACATCTGGCAGCAGCAGGCAGCTTTACGACCGGCTCTCACACTGACGGATGAAGTCACCATTTTGACTGAAGCAGACATTTAAGGGAGTGTTAGTGCAAGTCAGCTATACAGATGTGCAAGGCTGCACGTTATACTACCAAGTCAGACAAAGCAAGGGAAATGGTGATAACGTTGTAAAGTCCAGCAGAGCTAAAACCATAAAAAATCTAGCTGATATTGTTTCCTTGATATTTAGAAGCTGATATTCACATAAAATAATTTAAAAACAGTAAATGAGACATCTATTACCAAATGGCAAAGCTTTCAGGAAATTTTTTTACTTTAATGCCATTTCTAATAAAATTGAACATGTCGTTGGGCCATATAAATGTCCATACATGAAGACACAAGACTTGTTAAAGGAGAAGTATGCAATTTCTGCCACACTAGCATAAATGAGCGAAACTGACTGTTTTCAAATCATTTTCTCAAACTCGTGCGGAGGTGTGCTTCTTGTACAATGATGTAACTCACTGCTTAACTACTGTAGAATGGTAATAGAAATAGATAGATATAATAGATAGAAAAGACCCTCCCCCCCAAAAAAAATAAAAATAAAATAAAAACATGCTTCTAACTACAGGTCGAGAGCATACAATTCTGCAATAATGTTTGTGAATGTTCGTTGAAACTACAGTTTCGGGAATTCCGAAATATTGGTAACAATGGCTCATGTGACCACAGCTGTCTAACAATGCTTTTGGGAAACACACCACTGATCAGAAGTCACAATGGCAGTACAGAGTAACAATGTGTACTCAACCTACAAATAGCTTACTTATGGTTCCCTCCCTGTGCATATTAATCTGAGATAGAATAAAGTATTTTAACATGAAAATGTACAGGCAGCATTTTTATCCAAATCAAGGCCTCATTGTATTCATATACATACAAAATGACCTTTCAGGTCCACAACAGCACTAGCTACCAGAGCTTGTGTCTATACTGCAAACAACACTGCTCATACAAGGAATGGAACTTCTGCATCTGGACCTGATCTGTTCAATATGCTCCATTGGAGGTGCTATTAAGACAGGATTCAATGACCTTAAAGAGAGAACAACGCATGCTGGAAACCAAACAAAGCATAACATATCCTTGTGAGGAGACATCTGAATGGAGTTCTGAAGCAGCCCTTTTCTTATGGGGTTGATATCAAGCGGTGACATGTTTCTGAAGGAATGCAAGTTTTGAAATAGACCTCATGAAGCACTGAGCACACTTTTCTTATTAACTCTATTGCATTTCCTTATGAGGTGTGTTTGATGGCTTTCTGCGTGCAGAGGCGGGACTGTAAACTGACACAGAATTGAATGAAATTGGATGAAAACACCTTGAGTGAGTGATGGGTTCACGTTATCTAAATTAAGTCTGCTAAACGCCTTGTTGTGTTGTGATGTGATGTTGTGTTGTGATGAACCTTGTTCATCATTTGTCAAAATGAAAGGGAACAAACGAGATGAATACATAATTTATAAGCAGCTAACAGCTTAAGCTGTAAACAAAGCAATGGGTCTATTACCCATCACTACATCCAAGATGGAGGTCACTTACTCTTGACACGGTCAGGGGCATGTTGAAGTCCTTGCCTCCCTGAAGCCGAAAACCCCAGGGAGCAGGTCCGTTGAGCGTTACACTATATATATTCATGGCCTAAAGACAAAACAAACACAGAAGAATGATTATAGTTTCATTACATCACAGTAATAATATTATAAGTGATTCAGAGCACCTAACAAGGCTGAAACCAAACATTCCAGACCCACACACGTGAACCGTGTCTGGTATGCTGTTGACGTCTGACTGTCTGTGAATTAAACCCAACAAACTTTTTTGAACTGGAAGATACATTGAACAATTATATAGTAGAATATTTAACAATATATAGGATATTAAAATTTACCCTGATTCATATAGTACACTCACATAAAGCTATATATACACTAGAAAGAAATACTAGGACAATCTAAAAAAAATAATAATATATATTTTTTTTTTTGCCATATGTTGGCTTCACCCCATGAGAACCTTTAACTCCATGGAACCCTTATCATTGCAACAAAAGAAAAAATTGTTTCTTTTTTAGAAACTCTTCACTGAAAGTTTCTTGGGGACCAAAAATGGTTTCTACTATTGTATCACTGTCACTGTGAAAAACCCCCTTTTGGACCTTATTTTTCAAGTGTACATCAAACTCATCTCTGTGGTTGCTTAAAAAACATTTTTATCGCAAAGGTCTCTATATAAAGAGGATAGCCACTTTGACAATTGAAAGCACGTTTTCAGTTTTTAAAAAATGCATTTGGCTCCAGTTAACAGTACTGAAACCATTAGAAAACACTTTTATTCCTGAGTGCCCAATTGGTCACTGTTTAACAGTATTGTTCATGGAGATATTTGAGAACCGGCTTATTTAAATTAATTATCAGGTAGGTGACAGAAATAAGCACCTATATACTTCCATTGCGTGGTGAACTGCAAATTACTGGTCAGTGATACACAATGAAAGTGCACATTATCTACACTCAAATCTGTGAGAACCCAGAACATTTTAAAAGCTCAACATAGATTTATAGCACTCAGTGGCTGTTCGAATAAAGCAAACGCTCAATGACCCACTTATGTGTGGTGACAGCAGATTAATTTAACAACTAATGAGCCATTTTATTCCTGAAACACTAAAATAATCCACTGCTGGCACCTCCAGCACACCATTGCATCACTGTGTTAATTATGTTACAGGTTGGTACAAGAGCAAATAGTAACATGACATAAAATTGAAACCCAAGGACGAGCAGAGACCCCCAAATCATGACATTTTCCCCCTCCCTGTGACTTATGGTCCTCAAACTCCAGAGGCTATCCTATCCCACATGGAATTTACCTGTTGTAGGGTGGCGTGCCGCACACATACCTTATGCCACGGGCCAAACTTGTCACCCAAACCTCCAGAAAACCAAGTGGAAATCTGGCACTGCGAGACAGCCTGACTTTCTCACTGCTGGCAAAGCTCAACTCCCTCCCCTCCTTCTTTGTGACACGGGTTCGCTCCACGTCTCTCTTACTCCACAGGCTATATAAGGAATGTAAAACTACACCAAACTATTTCAGCCCAACACCCACGAGTCACGGAGAGGGGGAAGAGAGACCAAGAGAGAGAGAGAGGGAGGGAGGGAAGGAAGGAAGAGAAAACATCTACTACCTCAGATTCTCTGGCTCTAGATGTAACATTTAAACCCATAAACTACTAGAAAAAGTCATCAGAAGGCAGGTTGGATGGGTGGGAAGCCAAATGAACATTCCTCTCAATGTGGATACCATATGTTTCATGGTTGCACCCACGGTTGGGTATAAGACAGCAACTTGAGAGTGCAGCTGCACCGTTTTGCCCTGCGGTAAAACTGCAATTGAGAATACATTACACATTCTGAATGGTCTTTTCGCACGGTGCGAATAACATATGTTTTGGATGGCAAAACCGTTACCACCCAAAGCAGGTTATGTCATTGAATACAATGAGAGGACAAAACTGCTGCTGTTGTCGTACCCTGCGGTAAAACTGTAATTGAGAGGGCACTGTACTTTCTCAAAGGTCTCTTTTCTGGCGCATTTCAATTTTCCATTAAATACCTCCAATTTCATACAGTCCTTTGTAAAATAATTTATTTTTAAAATAGCATTCATTCAGAAGTCTGACATTTCATCCCCTGTGGTGAATTTTAATGTATTGCTTAAGAATTGATAAAACTGAAAAAGGACATAACTATGCATAAAACAGTTAAGTGTTCAAGCAGTCTGAATTAATTTCTGTCAATGGGGTTATGTGAGTGCAAGAACAAATCCTGTACTTTGCAAACTGCATGTAACTCAGTATTGTCCTATAAACTATACATAAACTATAATCATTTGTATTTTCTTCCGTAAGAAGAAATAAGACAAAAGTCAAGGCCTTTGATCATTTAAACTAAATACAATCTCCAGTAAACTTGGATTTAACTCTGTTAAATCTTACAACTAAAATATCTTTGTTTTGTTTTGTTTTTTTAAATCAATTTCCTACAGAGACGATATTTAGTTCTTTAGAGAATCCAGATTAGATGCAAAACCACATTCAAATGTAAACTAATGTATTACTAATTGCCTGTTAGGAAAAGTCCCAAAGTAACCAACGCATTCAAATGAAATTAGGCTACTGTATTAACATGCCGCATTAAATCATAAAGCCACATTATAGCAATCTTCAATTACATCATAAATCAAATACACACAGCTCAAACTGATGCAGAAGTTTGCCATCGTAACCAGTTATAGTCTTCTGTAATACTTCTCATTAGAGAGACTATGTAACCTAGAAACGTGATACACTCTTCTTTAAAGCTCGGCTGCAGCCGGTACATCCAAAAAGAAGTTGGGAAGCAGTGCGTTTACCTCTTTCGGATCGGCAGACATCGCAGCCTTCAGTCTTCTGATCTGATGGGCTGTTATAAGGAGATCAAGTAAACTTCACAACTTTCTGGACTCGCGCGCAGTAGCCGCAGGTTTGCTCTGTTGGATTTTCTTTTAGTAGGACTCTGATTATGCGTCATGCGTCACGTGGAGGCCTGACGCACGGGCTCGGTGGGCGCGCCATATGTTCTATGATGTGTTTGAGTTTCTATATAAATTCAAAGAGGATCTATTACCCTCCAGCAGGCACTCATGTCTTTGTTGAATACAGCCACAGTTATTTTTTATTCATATTTTTTTATAACTCTTATTTTATTTTATTTACGCCAGTCGTTTATGTCAAGTATGTATTTACCAACAATAATTCGGTGTTTATGAAATTCTTTAATGTATTTAAGTATTTGTTTGTTTATATTTCAGTAGGATTACATTATATTGTTATATTTTCTATTATATTATTTAAAGTATCTTTCTTGATCCATTACAAATAGAAATTCCAAAAATAATCCAATACTGATCCAAACCAGATTTTGTGTTTGTGTGGTTTGTGTGTGTGTGTGTCTGTATGTGTTTGTGTGTGTTGTGTGTGTGTGTGTGTGTGGTGTCTGTGTGTCTTCTGTTGTGTGTGTGTGTGTGTGGGTGTGTGTGGTGTGTGTGGGTGTCGTGTGTGTGTGTTTGTGTGTGTGTCTGTGTGTCTCTGTGTGGTGTGTGTGTGTGTGGGTGTGTGTGTGTGCCTGTGGTTGTGGGTGTGTGTTGTGTTGTTTGTGTGTGTGTGTGTGTGGTGTTTGTTGTGTGTCTGTTTTTCTCTGTGTGTGTGTGTGGTGTGGTGTTTGTGTGTGTGTGTGTGTGTTTTTGTTGTGTGTGTGTGTGTGTGTGTTGTGTGTGTGTGTGTGTGTGTGTGTGTGTGTGTGTTTGTGTGGTTTGTGTGTGTGTGTGTGTATTGTGTGTTTGTGTGTGTGGTGTGTCTGTATGTGTGTGTGTGTGTGTGTGCTGTGTGGGTGTGTGTGTGTGTGTTTGGTGTTCGTGTGTCTCGGTTGTGTTTGTGTGTGTGTGTTGGGGGTGGGGTTCTGTGTGGTGTGGTTGGTGGTGTGTGTCTCTGTGTTGTTGGTGTGGGGGGGGGGGGGGTTATGGTAACACAACGGTAACTGGTAAAAAAAAAGTAGTTTTTCTATTAAATTATTATTTTCTTTTCAATTTAAATGCACATTTCTTTTAGAAATTGATAGATTTATATTCTTGGAACTCATACAAACCAAAAATACGTAGATCCCTATCATTTAACCTTCACTGAAGGCTCCTCCTCCTCACTCTCATCCCATGGAAAAGCTAACTTCGCACTCTTCCTATTGGTCTTTCCATAAAATAGCCTATTGCTGCATTCATTTTCTGAAAAGAAGAAATTATTTTGTTATTTATACATAAATACAACTATACTACAACTATAAACACTTCAAATAAATAAATAACTGCAATCATATTATTGATGCTACTATCTATAAACAATCCCAATGGGGAAACACATTACTGCAGTTCCACTGTTACAGAGTAGCCATATGGCAACATACCTATTTTTCCCGTATAATGGTACAGCATTGCCATAACGAACCATTGATATTTTCTCAATTAACAGTAAAACTATGTTAGTTAAATCGTGAATAAAAATGATCTAATTTACTTAACAAAGATGCCCCCAAACACCTTGATGCAGGGTCGAAGTCTGAATTACGTACTGACTCCAGCAGATGGAGACAAAGCACCACAAATCTACTGTGCGTTCACATTATTGTTACAGAACATTTCCCAGCCCTCCCACCAAGAGCTGCGTGTCATTCAACTCACAGCCAACCTGCTGCCATAAACAAAGTAACAATTATTGTATATACTTTTACAACGCGCAAATCTGTCTATGTTTGACCTTTAACAACTAATGTAAGTTTATTTTTCCTTGAAACACTCCTAACTTGCTTGAAGAACAAAACAGCTGGAGGGTTTTAGTGCAGCTTTACGGAAGCCGGTGTTACTTTGTTAAACATGGCTGACGACTTTGGCTTTTCGGCTTCCGACAACGGAGTTCATGCAGAAGAAGATCCGGCCGCGGCGTTTCTGGCGCAGCAGGAGAACGAGATCGCCGTGATCGAGAACGACAGCGCCGGGTTCAGTGCGCTGGAGGACGGCGGACCTCCGCCCGCGAACACCTACACGTCGTTCGGAGGTGATTGTGTCATGCTGGCCTGCTTGCTTGCACTTAAACATTATTACGCTTTTTATTATATTATTATACGACTATTCAAGTTTGTATTTAGTGTAAACAATGTAAAATCTTACTACAATAACCTTATTTCATATCTGTACCAGTAGTACCATTTTTGAAATTGTACCATGGTATACTTGGAGTACCATGTACATACTATATATGAATATGGTACTAAATGAGTGCCATATCACTTACAAATAAAGTACCATGATTTTTGACAATTCCATACAAAAAGTACTTTGGCAGTACTGAAATTATTGTACCATGATATTTACTAGTGCTTTTAAGAATCCCATGATGCATGTCCTAAACATATTGTGTGTGTCTATATATATACCACTGGATACCGCCATTGTACAATAGTACTGCTACAGCACTTTTTAGTAAAGGATAGTGCACAATTACAACCACAATTACAAGTTTACAAAATAATAACAACCATATGTGTTGTTTGTTCATATTAATCGTTATTACTAATAACAATATAGCAAAGATGCTGTAATATGAATTGTGTGGGAAGTGATTTACAATCATAATCATCATCAAAATGATCCATAAGCTGACAGTCGTGGAGAGAGATTATTTATAATTGACAACAACCATGAAGACTTTGATATATATTTGGATTGCTGAGTTTCATTAAGATAATAAAGTGAACTCCAAGCTAATACACACCAAATCAAGTTTTGTGGTCAAAGTTTTTCAGTAGTCTTAACATGACATGTTCAGCTTTCATGCTGGAGTTAAAGTCACACCTGTCACACTATCAATTTAAGACGAGCAAGCAAACTGGAAAGGCGCACTAGTAAAGGCTATTTGTGAATAACAAAAGAGTATAGCCCATCAAAAAGGGGGGGGGGGGGTTGCTGAACTAAACCATTTTGAAAAGTGAACACACACCAGCCCACCTGCAGACTAGATCCAGAAATTGTGAGAGAGGTCTTTACATACTCACGGTCCAACAAGGTGTGCTGCATTCCAGTGATGTTTGTAAGGTTTCTATAGTCAACGTAGCGTAGAAACTGTTGCCTAACAAGTGCTTAAACTCATGTTGTTTCTTCTATTTGAGCGCAGGTGATTTTGGAGAAGCACCAGCTACTGCTGTAAACGGAGATATGTTTCAAGTGAGTGTGGTTAGAAAAGCATCAAATCTTGTCTTATTAAATGCTCTTGTTTGTTTTTATGTACTACAACACAATTGGCAGTTGTGCCAGGAACAGACGTTGTTAACGTTACATTACTTGAAACATTAGGACACCAACGGCACAACAGACAGCTACTCAGCCATTGCCCAAGTCGACATACAGAGACAAGAACCTGAAAGCCTTCGCAAATGGAGGGAGGAACAAAAGGCTCGGCTGGAGGAATTAGGTACTGAATAATTATAAATAACTGTCAGCAGGAAATTGTGCTTTTTGTGTTTGTGTGTTACAAACTGGATAGACTGCCAAGTTCAATTAAGACAATTATTTGGCATATCACAATATTATATGGAGGAAATTTCTCAGGTGAAAGCCTTGGCTCTTAAAAGCTGGTTTAACGTTATTTAATTTAAAAAGCTCTCTATTTTTTATTTCTTTTATTTCTTTATTTTTTATTATTATGTTTTTTTCTTCAATTTAAAACCAGTCAATTAATAGTGCTTTTGACAAATATGTTTAAAATTATCCAGTTTATTCCACAAAAAGCTGGTCTCTTAATATGGTGGCCAACATGTTTAGATCACTTAGATCACATTGCCAGTTGAATTCTAATAATTTCATCTCTTTAAAAAAAAACATTCGTGTTTTGTGAAACAAATGAATCATGGGAACAGAGTACTTCCACAGTGGCAGCAGTAGTCAAAAACATTCACTTTAAGTTATGCTACAGCCATGTAATAGACATCAGTATTTATTATTTGCTAGCAAAACATTAACAAAATGTTGCAAATAAGAAAAGGTACACACTTCAATGGAAAATCAGTTAAAAGCCTTTATTCAAGTAGCTGATTTATAATAGGAAAAAAGCCAAATGTATTATGATCTCACATATGAGGATAAATCTTGCTTGCTTACTTGTTTATTTATTACTTAAAAAGAAAGAAAAGTAATCTAGCAATTTGTGTGTTGTGTATGAACTTTCTCTGTTTTCTGATGTGCAGATGCAGCTTCTAAAGCAGCTGAGGCTGTGTGGAGGGAAAAGGCCCGGAAGGAACTAGAGGACTGGCATGTACACCAGAGTGAACAGATGGAGAAGAATAAAGCCAACAACAGGTATTTTCACTCTCTAACATCCAGGCTTTATTGATTGAGCTGTATGTATTTGTTAGTGAAAATTAGGATACAGACAGTTGTGAACCACCAGTCCATACGAGAAAAGACTTGTAATGGAGAACTTTAAAAATATATATATATTTGTCAAACTCTAAAATACAGGCCAGTTTTATTGTTTACTATTGACATTAGTATAATTTTAGCTGATTTAAAGATATTTGTTTTTTGAGATTTTTTTTATATTTATAATATGTTTTAGATGAGGTCTCATCTTTCTCATACTCACAAGTAAATGTAATTAATCCATTATGAGTCTTACTGCTGAGAAACTAAAGCCAGCCACCTCTCACACTTCTCAACAGACTCTTGCATGGTATCTGATTCCCTCTGTTTTTACTGTAGTTTTTCATGTGCACAGAGAAGACTGTTCCGAATGCTGTCTGCATGCTTTTAATTCTTGATAACAATCACGTCGACTTTGACTTGTGTCATATTGTGAATAGTTGTAATTTTTTATTGGGTGTACCATCCGTTTTATTCACATTACAGTATTGTGATTGTGTGTGTGTGTGTGCGCGTTTTGTGACAAATGAGGACATAAATTAATGACAAAGGTATGACATAGGTATAACAAGGAGAAGGTGACTTTTCAGGACATTACCCCATGTCCCACTTTTCAAAACGCTTATAAATCACACAATGGAGTGTATTGAAAATCTGAAATAGACAAAGCTTCCTGTGAGGGGTATGTTTAGGTGTAGGGTTGGTGTAGGCCAATAGAATATACGGTCTGTACAGTAAAAAAACCATTCCCCCTATGGGATTTCCCCACTTTTCACAAAAACAAACCTGAGGTGTGTGTGTGTGTGGTGAATTTTATAGCAAGAGAGATCCAAAGGCACATGTCAGTTAATATCATAGGAATGTTCCAGGTTCAATGCGGGTTAAAAATGTAGTGTTATTCCTCAGAAACAAAAATCGTATTTACAGTAATGCACTTACAATTCGTACTGAGGGGATGATCAAACTGATTGGATAGCATATGATGTTGTATTGTCAGTCTTCTTGATATCATGAAAAAGTATTTGATGTACTTTAACACTTCTTTTCATGGGCAGCTTGTGTGAGACTGACTTTCTTCTTATGTATTTCTCTCTCTTTCACTCTCCGGCTCCCATGTTTCTCTTCCTTTCCTTTCATTTCTCTTCTTTTATTTTCCTCTTCCTACTGTCCTGCCTGTTTATGCATTAGGATCGCTGATAAGACTTTCTACAAACAGCCCAACTCTGATGCCATTGACTTTGTGTATGTTTAATGCAAATCTGTGAAATTGCACGTAATTGCACTCAAGTTTCTTGCTTGCATTACATAAACAACCATTCATAAGTTTGAGGTCAGTACGATTTTTTCAAATGAAAAGTCTCCTGTGCTCTCCAGGGCTGCATTGATTTGATAAATAATACAGTAAAAGCAGTATTATTTTGGAATATTAAAAAATTTAAAATAACTGTTTTCTATTTGAATATATTTTTAAAATGTAATTTATTCCTGTAATGCAAAGTTGATTTTTCAGCATCATTACTCCATTCTTTAGTGTCATATGATCCTTCAGAAATCGTTCTAATGTGCTGATTTGGTGCTTTAGAAACATTTGTTATTATCGATGTTAACAACAGTTGTGCTGCTTAATATTTTTTTTGGAAACTGTTTCTTCATGATCTTTGCTGATAGAGTCAAAAGGACGCATTTAATTTTAAATATGCTTTTGATCAATTTAGTGCATCCTTACTGAATAAAAGTATCAATATCTTTCCAAATCTTACCGACCCCAAAGTTTTGAACAGTAGTGTAATCACATACAGGCTTTATTTCTCACTCCATTTAGAGATGGACCAATGATCTGTTCCACCAACATTTTTAAAGATAATCACACTTTTCTACTTACATTCTTGTTAACAGGTCTATAACTTCCACTTTTCTTTCTAAAGTGAGGAAAACTTGACTTAACATGCCTACCCAAAAAGATGAAATATTAACATCAAATATCTTCTGATTGGCTGTGATT